>OY282560.1:78271901-78513706 GCA_958295665.1 Tipula vernalis | reverse complement strand
TCCCCTAACTTAAGGTGGGACTCTGATTATACATTTTCAAGTAGGCAGCTTTTGAACTGTGTCTCTTTCTATAATGAAATGTCAAAGCTTAAAGTTCAAACACAATGACAACCATTCCGTTTCGCTTGCTTCTTTTGGCCCAATTCACTCTATAATTTTGAATGTAACTCGGAAACTTCAATACTTAGAACCAAGGGGCATAAAACGAATCCCCCGATAAAGTGATCGGAACGGAAAAGAAACAGACGTCATTGTGTTTGGATCCTTACTAAATATTTATGTCACAATAAACGTAAAAAAAGACCTAACACGAACATATCAATAGGAAAACCCAAAGTATTAAAGATTTTTAAGAAATAACATGTTGTGAAAATTCGGAAAATATGATCTACAATATAACAAAAATATTAAATAAGAAAATTCAAAAATAAAATTATAAAAAATATAAACGCGTACGAAATCATAATCCGAATTTAATATTAAGGCGATCACATTTTGTCTAATAGCTCCAGAGTTGCAATACCATATGGCCTTGTCTGGTATTGCCAACCCCTTCTTTACTATGCACAATCCCTCCGCTACATGAGGCTTTTTAAATCTAAACGTAGTATTCCATAGGACTTGCCCCATACATAACGGAAAACCGGCATTTAAAACCGTCAAACCCAATTTTCGGCTAAGTTGCTTCACTTTGTAATACGCAATTAACAAACAGTTCAAATCTGTAAATTCCACCTTATTTTAAGAAAATTTTATTAAAATTGATTTAATTTCATTCAAAAAAACCCAATGTTATGTTTTTCCGGCTGTCAAGCAAAAATCCGTCCATCAAAATAAAAAATTGGAGATTTTTCAATGAAATTAAATCAATTTTAATAAAATTTTCTACGAATAAGGTGGAACTTATAAATTCGAACTATTTTTTAATAATTTTGATATTGAAAATCAAACAAGTTTGTCAGTAATTGAATTTTAAGGTTTAAAACGCCGGTTTGCCGTTTGTGCATAGAGCAATGCCTTAAGGCTTGATTAGATTGTAATCGTAAAATTTTCACAATTATTTGGCCATGTCATGCGAATAAATGTTTTTGACAATATAATAACAGTTTACTATATAGTGTATTGTCATATAGTGTAGTGTCAAATTTTGAAAAGAAACCAAAAAATGGAACTTATCATAAACGGATTTCAATTCACTTCACTCATTTAAGAAAAAGTATCTAAGAATTTGGCTGTAAAGTTAGACAAACTAACTCGCCTTTATTGTAAAGTGCTGGAGAGATAGTGCAAAAATGATTCCATATCTCTATCCAGAGATTGGAACGAGCAAACTCGAGTATGTTCGAAAAAACTTTTTCTGATTTTTCGTTTTGTTCGTTTTCGCAAAAAATAAAATTTATTTTGTTTAAGTTTGCTCGTTTTTGATTTTTTTTCGTTTCATTTTGTTTGCTTATTTTGTTTACTCGCAAAAATTTCAATGAATTTAACCGGAATTTTTCGGAAATATTTTATGGGAAACATTGTTCAACATGTGTGTGTGTGTATGTGTGTGAGTGTGTGTATGTATGTATGTGTGTATGTGTTTGTGTGTGACTGGTTTAATTATATCGATTAATTATACCATAGATTATGTATACTATTGATTAAAACAATTTGATTATTTGAATTATGTATAAACATATTATATTTTTATCACAAAATTTCACAAAAATTCAATTTTAAATATTAGCACTTACAAAATAACTTACAGCTAAAATAAAGAATACAAAAATAAATAAATTCAGTTCCGTAAATTAAAAATAAATCAATTCAATAAATTAAAAAAAAATTCAATTAAATCTAAAAATCTTAAATATTTAATTAAATATTTAATTAAATTCAAATTTGGCTCTTGGTGTAAGCCAAGATTGCACATTAAGTCTCCTATTGCTGAAAATTCCCACATGTTTTGTAAAACGAGTTAATCACAACTAAATTATCAACTTTGTTGGAATTTAACCTATTTCTTTTCACAGTAATAATATTACCACCCGATGAAAACACACGCTCAGAAGCGGCAGATGTTGCTGGGATACAATTAATTATATTGCTGAGTTTGTACAGATGTTTAAATGACGTCTTGTGTTCAGCCCACCAATCCAACATGTCGATGTCAGTATTTGGAATTGGCATATTTAAATATTTTGTAATTTCTGCATCTACGGAATTGGAAATCTGACCTGAGCCTGAATCATTAGCATTGTTATAAAAATCATCAAAAACTGAAGAAAGTGTCCCAGAATCGGAAGCTTCTACCTCTATCTCACCCGAAGAGACATTATTTTTTATATATATGTAAATGTCATTTTTTTCCGATTGGCCTAAAAGTTTCATATCTTTACAAATAGGATACAAAAAAGTAGCGGTTTTATGAATAATTTTAATATTGGGTTCAATTATTTCCTCAAAAAGCCGATTAATCGTGATCTTAAATTTTTTTAGAATATTACTATCCGTATTTTGAGTTAAACAATTTTTTTTTAAACTATTGTAAAATGGCAATACTAAATATAATGTTGGTTTTTGTGTCGCTTGTAATTGAATGGAGAATGACTTGAAGGGTCTTAGAAATTCTACCATTTCATTCAGTAAATGATTGTTGATGCCGTTTATTAAATGAGTTATGTTTTTGCTCTGAAGGATTAATGTGATATCGTTAATATTTTTAATAATTGAATCGCACATTTCGAATTTTGAATTCCACCTTGTGGAACATTCAGATTTTAAAGTGGTTTTTAGTTTTGATAGTAAATTATTTGATTTTTTAAAAAATGCGACTAATTTTTTACAAGCATTAAAAAATGATGCTACTTCAGTAATTTCGCTGCTCGCCTTCACAAGAACATTATTATATAGATGATCCATGCAATTATATCTTTCATAAGATTCTAAAGCTTTAACGATATTAGATCCTCTATCAGTAACAAAAGTTATGTTATGCAAGTCCGTTAAATTGTATTCGTTCAAAACATCAGTCAGAATTTCATGCAAATTTTCGGCAGTTGCAGGGCCCAACATTTCTTGCATCGCTAATACTATTTCGCGAAGTACGTCATTTTTAATGAAATGTGCTGTTACACTGACATAAGATTTCCTTTTATAATCATCGCTCCACAGATCCGTCGTCACAGCTAATTTTAAACTATCTGCCAATTCATGGGTAATTAATTCTTTTACTCTCTTCATTAAATCATCTAAGCTGTTAGTAATTGTTGTAGGATCAGGAAGCATACTTTTAACGTCTATATGCTCGCCGTATTTAGCTCCCATTTTAATGCACGTTTCGATCAACTCTTGAAATCCATTTCCATTTACGATCGAAAATGGCCTAAGATCTTGAATACAAAAATTAGTGCATTTATTTAGTACTAGTTTTTGGTCGAATTTTTCAATTTTTATTTTTCGTGATGATGAAGGTAGAGTTTCTTGCACACAAGAATGTTGAATAAGGTTTGTGGTTGTATTGCCGTAGTGCCTCAAAACTGTAAAGCACGATCGACATGCTACGAAGTTTGCAATAATTTCGTGCGTATCAGTAATAATTTCCCCAAATATCTCCCATGCCTTACTCCGGGTTTTCCTTTTAGACGCGATTCTGTAAACTTTTTCTTTTATTTTATTAGTTATTTCTTGCGGATCCATTTTAAAACCTAAAATCAAAATACGAACTCTTGAAAGACTCGAAAAAAAAATTCAATACAGCGAATTATCAATTTCAAAAAATTAAAATACAATATGTACAAACATAAAATAATTATAACTGCAACAAATAATGTCTGATTATTTTTTAAAATTGGTTAGCTAACTAAAGACCTTTTAAATTAAATTATTAAATAATACCCCTATGTTAAATTATTGTGCCAATAAAATAATTTAAACGCTTAAAACGCTTAGCTAGCGTCACTAACAGTTGGACCAATAAAAAGTCGTATTCTGCGCATTCATAGTATCAATGTAGTTGGAAAATTAGCTTTTAACATTTTATTAACATTTTATTAAGAATCGTTAATTCTGTGGTTTTTTATAAAAACTAGTTAACTGCATTTTTGACATTTTTGAGTTATGAATGGAAATTACCTTAAAATTGTATAAATTTTCAGATAACTGTTCCAAATTTTCCGAATTTCCCAAAAAAAAATTATTGAAAGTAAATAACTGCTACAAAAAAAAATTATTTTTATTAAATAAAATGGTAAGTGTAGTTAACCAAAACGGAATTTCTGATATATTTTAATTTTACAGCATAATAAAACTATTTTTATATATAATATGTTTATATAAGTTGATTTCCGCCATCTTGTTAATTTGATAATACCAACAAAATAAATAAGTATTTCAAAATATTTGAATTGTCATTTTTGTTTTAAATGCGTTTTCCCAAAAATCATTTTTTTGCAGATAATTAGATTTTATAAAAATCCACAGAATTACTGCAAAAATGAAAACGAAAAAGTAGCTACTACTACCATTCATTACATTATAATAATTGAATTAAAAATAATAATATTAAATTTTATAGATCTAATTGATCATAAGTATATATTATTCAATAATAAATATATATTGTATCACTTACCTTAATTACAAAGTACTTCTAATAACCCTGTTCAAGTTTTATAACACCTTTACCGTTAAAGATAAAACACAAACTAACCAAAACAAAAAAAATTTTACGAAAAACTATGGTTACTCGCGAGTAATACAAAAATTGTACGAAAACAAACAAATTTGTATCTTTCTTTTTGCTCGTTTTGTTTTGTTTGTATCTAACAAAATCAGACGAGCAAAATATTGCAAAACATTTATTTTTGTATTTTTCTTTTTTTTCGTTTTCGTTTTTGTTTGTACTCGTAATAATATTTTTTTGTTTGTTTTTGTTCGAAATTTTACACTCGTAAAAATTATATCGTAAGTATATACGGTATATACCTCTAAAGAACAACGTGACGATTTAGACGATTCACGCTATTAAAATAGAGCTTAATTGAATTTCTTACGTTTTTGTAGTCAATATATGCTGTTTGATCCATTTAAATTTCGAACAATTCCTACATAAATTTTCCAAATTTTCAACTAATCAGCTAAATATCTTTCTGAATATTATACCGACCGATAAATTGTGAAAATTTTGTTGTTTTCGTCCCTAAAAGAATGATATCGACAACCCTTCTTCACAGCTCTGGGTCTGAGCCGCCCATATTTCAAAGTTCCATTAAAACATAGCCAGTTCAATTTTGACATATCCTCTTGAATTGTTTATAACATGACTTTATACATACTGTTAAAGTCAGCCGAAAGTGAAAAGTCGTTAATGCAGATTGTGTTAGTCCAGTCGAAAGTAAAAAAAATGGTAATGCAGATTGTCTAATCTCACACGAAAGTATAATATCGATAATGCAGATTACGATATTAACATTCCAGCCGAAAATAAAAAATTTAGTAGTTATCAGCCGAAAGTAAATAGGATACATGGATTTAAATAAAAAATTTTATAAATAGTTTTACGTGTAAAACTTTTCTTAAACTATTCATAGAAAATATCGGAAAATCAGACGAATCCACAAAATTGGAATAAAATCAGCCTTTAGAGGTATATCTGAAGTTGAATCGTTTTTATGTGATTTGTCAATAGCAATCGCAGGAAAGAAATTCAGTTAAAGTTTCCCGTGGGAAATCACGGGATTTAAAATTTTGGAAAATCGAATTTTAAGATATTTCCCACATGAAACTTGAACTGAATTTTTTTCCTGCGATAGCTATTGACAAGTCACATCAATGCAATCCATCTCCAGACATAACACTCCAGAGGCTGATTTTATACAAATTTTCTAGTTATTTTTAGAAAATCAAATTTTCCGAGATTTCCCACGGGAAACTTGAACTAAATTTTTTTCCTGCGATATCTATTGACAAATCACATCAATGCAATCCATCACCAGACATAACACTGTAGAGGCTGATTTATTTTCTGCTGGAATGTCAATAACATAATCTGCATTATCGACTTTTCACTTTCGGCTGGAAACTTTCGGCTAACTTTAACAGGGTACTTTAGACGTATTTAAGCGATAAAATAAATTGATAAGCGATTTCTCTGGGACTGACCTAAAAATGGTATA
Source organism: Tipula vernalis (assembly GCA_958295665.1). Taxonomy (NCBI): domain Eukaryota; kingdom Metazoa; phylum Arthropoda; class Insecta; order Diptera; family Tipulidae; genus Tipula; species Tipula vernalis. Next base: position 78,507,548 of record OY282560.1, on the reverse strand, counting down.
TTTAAAATGTTTTATACCATCTGCCATTTTTACAGTATATTTCCGATGCTATAAAACGATAAAATAAAATAAAGGCCAGGCCGATCTACTAGAGCTTCATTTTTAATTGGCCCAGAGTTGCCCATTCTTAAGGACGAAAAACCCAAATCATAAATTTTCAGCCCTCAATAACTCGTTCAATAAAACGTTCACCAGCTAGGTCCACGAATAAAAACAACAATTACAAAATTGAGTTTTCTAGAAGAACTTTGCGGTCCGGCAACGAATGAATAGTAAACTATTGAGGTATTCTAATGATATAGCTTATGTGAAGAAAAATTGTAAGAGAATTTGTCTGTATTAGTGTAATTCGCTAGTACATCCCGCACAGTACATTCTGTATATATAGAATGTAAATTGTGATATAATCAGTCCAGTTACCGCGGCCTGATGAGAAGATTGTTTTTTTCATAATCATAAACTCAATAACATTCTTCGGAATATATTAAAATCATATAAATTAAAAATAGGGTGAAAGTTCAAAAAAAAAAAAAGAAGTAGCAAAATCTGTTATTCTACACATTGCTGTGATCTCACTGTGTTTTATTATAATTATAATTAGAATTAAAGGCAGTGATACATGCAAAAATTTGTCCTTTAAGGTAAAAAATACAGCGCGCTGACCTTAAAGGCAAAAACCGTACTGTTTCACTGCCTTCATTATGTAAAAATGACGGTTGTTGCTGTGATCAAATACGTTAAACTGTATTTTGGGTAATTAAGCTCGTGTTAGTATCTACAGAAAATGGGTTAGGTTAGGTTGTCGTTGAGGGCTTGACGAAACTAATGGAATTGTCAGTATAAAAAATATTCTACTTAACTAACCATGCAAATTTTAAAAATGAATTTCAAACATTTTCACAAAAGTGAATTAAAAATGTGGTGGGCGTCGAGCACAAATACAAACTGAGCGTAATATCAAAACCAAAATGGCATGCTTATCAGTTATCAAGACATCACACTTTTCTTATAATTAAATTGATTTATTTGCCTCGTGCAAATAGTGTTTGGCAAGCTGGACTCGATTGTTGTCCCAATCCTAAAAACAAGAAATGATGATAAATTGTCCACGTCTATTGGAAATTCGCAGACAGTGTTAATAGTTGCATTTTTTTGGCTACAGTGGTTGGACAACAATAAACCAAATTTTTATTGGTCAATAATCATCGTATTAACATGCTCTGTTTATAATACAAATTAACAGTTTTACAAACGCGCTGAAAATTAATATTTTATTTACCTATATTCAAACTTGTGATAATTCACATAAATAAATGTTAGCAATGGCGTATATTCAAAAAAAATATTGATTCATTTTAAACGATTTCCGGAAGTAAAAAAATATACATACTCGTAATTTTTATTTCTGATATAATTTGCATATATCATCATCTATTTTTGCAATAACACCTTAACGTTGTTAGCTAGTTATTTAATAAAATTCTAATTTTCTGCGTTCTCGTTGCGAAATGCGAGCAACATCGTAAATCTCTAATTTTTTTTAACTCACTCTCTCCTTTCTTCTCTCTCTCTCTCTCTCTCTCTCTCTCTCTCTCTCTCTCTCTCTCTCTCTCTATCATAGAAGCGAAAATACTCGAGATTTTGCTTAAGGCGCATTTACATGAATCACTTTGAATTATTATCTAGGATGAATCATCCAAAGTGAATTCATTCAAAAATATATTTTTGTTTACACATTGCATCAAGAGTGGAATATTTAGTTCAAAATTACTTCAAAACAAAAACAACAGGAGCATTTGAATTATTTCAAAGGTCAATTTGGATGAATCAACGCGGATGATATTACAAAGAATGGATGAACAAAAAATAGAACACGTTTAACTTCTTTCACTGTTCTTCTTCGATTATCATTCTTAATGAAATAAGCATTTATATGGGTCATTTTGGATGAGCCCCGGTCGATATGGCTTATTTCATTACGGAATATGACAAAATGGCATGTTTCAAAATGGCATATTTCAATACGGCATATGGTGCAACACGGCATAAGGTACACTATGGCATACGGCACGTTACAGAATATTTCAAAATGTCATATTTCACTATGGCATATGGTACAATATGCCAAATTCTAAAACTTGGCTATTTCTTAGCAGATTAAGATAAAATTTGATAAGTGCAATGAAAATGGAATACTATAATCGATTTTAGGTTTGAACTTGGCTATCTATTAACCGAGTATGATGAATTTCAACATATACGATGGAATTCAGATTCTAAAACTGATTTTAGATGAGGTTCTGAAATGTGGCCAAATTTAATGGAACTAGGCTGTTTATTAACTGATTATGAGGAAATTCGACGAGTGTGATAGAAATGTGATTTTAAGATGGTTTTTAGATGAAGTACTGAAATATGGCCAATATGGATGGAAATTGGCTATTTCTTAACCGATTATGCCGAAATCCATTCTCTTAATAGAATTTCCTTCACTTAACGGATTTTCCTTTAAACCTTCACCTAACAGAATTTTCCTCAAATTAGTAAAATTATCTTTAACTTACTTGAATTTTCCTTCACCTATTGGAATTTTTCTTCAGTTTTCTTCAGTTCGAAACTCATTTTAGAATCCCATTTCCATCATACTTATTGAATTTCATCATAATCGGTTAAGATACTTTAACATGTACTACCATTTGCTCGATATTATTAAAATTGTTCATAGAAACGAGTAATAATAAAATTGTGTAAAATTAAATCAAAGTGATTATATTGTATTGTCCTGTTAATGATAAAATAAAGTTAATTTCGTGAAACGTTAAAAAAAGAACTGTTTATAATATCACAGTGTGAAGACGTGAAGTGGAAGAAGGCTAATTAACGTGCGTGTGGAAAAAAAACAATTTGTAAGTGAAAAAAATAAATGTTTGGTTTACGGTGATGGCAATAAAAACAAATTATATCAACACACCGTAATTACCAACAACTTAAGAAAGAACCCAAATCCATCATAATTGGCTATATTTCAGAACTTCTTCTAAAATTCCATTTCTATGGTGTACATCGAATTCCACCATAGTCGAGTAGCCAAGTTCAACCCTAATTGGTCATATTTCAGAACTTTGTCTATAATCCATTTTCGTACTCCTTTTTCATTGCACTTATCAAATTTCGTCATAATCGGCTAAGAAATAGACAAGTTTTAGGATATACCATATTGTACCATATGCCGTAATGCCGTCTTGTACCTTATGCCATAGTACTATATTTCGTATTGAAATATATGCCATTTTGAAATATTTCGTAACGTACCATATGCCATAATGTGCCAAATGTCGTTTTAAAATTTTTCCATAGTGTACCTTATTGGCGTATTGCACCATATGCTATATTGAAATATACCGTATTGAAATATGCCGTCTTGAAATTTGCCAGAAAATTTACTTTGTCAGCCACATTCGTAATATTTTTAATTTTTTATTTCGGAATTTGTTGTTCTTTATGAGTTGTATGCGAGTGTATAGGAACATAATAAAGTGTAGTCAGTATTTTAATACATTCTCTCAATCGTTCTCTTCTGAGCTTATTTCTCTTAATTGCATCATGGTATACCTATTATTCGTGTCATTTTATATCTCTTATTTTCTTAATGTTAAATGTAAAACTAAAAAAACGCACATTCGACACCAATACTGTTGCCTTCCGGTAATCCTCAAATCATTCCTCATTTTGCGACCAAAATCGCTATCCTGACTCATTCATTCTTACAGTAGCATATTATGCAAAATTTGTCGGCAATTTGGCCAACCATACCTGGTTACCTGTATATTAAAATAATATTTAAAATTAACTTTGGAGCTATTATACACAGTCAAATCTCGCCATAGCAAACCCCGTCTAAAAATCTTTCGGTTATTACAAACTTTTTGAAAACAGCGACCAAAAACATGTCGATCCCGATAAAGTGAGGAAAATGCAGCTGCAAATTGAGTATCTGACCAAGTCTTGCGATCATCCTTACATCAACCTTAAGAAAAGCGTTCGTCATTTGTGGGATTAAATTTTTAATCACTTTTAAGACGGGAATATAGCTGTTGCTAATAGTGAAAAAAAAAAATGATTTTCTGCAACAACAACAAAACGAACAAAATGATGATTTCTCGTATTTCATTGCAAAAAATATTTAGAACTAGAATACTATATAACAATCGTATTTATAATTTTTTATTTGTCTTACAAATAATCGATTTACAAACGTGCTGAAAATTACAAAGTCGTGTTTTAATCGGTAAACAAAAAATGAAAAAAAAAATTTCCAAATTCCAGCTACAGTCAAATACAGCAAATTTTTTTACAAATTCTCAGTAATCCAAAATATGAATAAAATTAGGTTCTGAAAATTTTGGTTTTTTGACGAATTGATTGACGACTGTGATTTAAAAAGATTGTTTCAATATATAAAATCATATTCAGCTTGACATTTTTGCGCCTGGGTGGAATTTAATAATGAATCTTTTAGCCACTTCTGCCAAACCGATTCAACATTAATCGTTTTGACATTCGGCCTTTCAATATCTAACGAAATAAATTCAACAAATTATCAATTTTACAAGCGCGTTGAATATTAAAATTTTATTTAAGGTCAAAGTTACAAACTTGTGCTAATTCTTATACAAATTTAGTACAATATTGTAATCCACTTATCTTTTAAAATTTACTGTCCTTCACACCAGGAGATTCTCTAAGTTTCGCTTAGTATTTATTCTGATTGGTATATCGTAATTGAAGTGTTAATTTTTCGGGTTTTAGCTAACATTTCATCGATGTTAGAGCTGTAGTAAATATTTACACAGCGAGTATTTGTATAAAAGCCAACCATATTATCATTTTCAATCAGTAACAAAGTTATACTCTTATTGATAAGATCGTGAATTATTAAATAATTTACAAAAAATAAATTGTTAATATAAAACATAAAAAATGGCATCAAAAATTCTACTAATTGTTATCGGGATTATTTGTGCCCTTAACTTATCAAAAGTTGAATCTAGATCAATATTTGGGCAACGCAGAGAGTCTAGTAATGAACTAGTTGCCGCATATATTTATAATGAAGATATGGAACTTGCTGAATCAAACATCTTCCAACCGATATTCCAATACAAAACGTTCAATGAACGAATGGGACTTCGAGAACGCAGAGATTTGATAGCGGAAAGTCATGTAATAAGAGCTAAACGAGATACACCAATTCAACCAGTGAAGCTAACTGTCGTAGCTGCTGACGATGAAGATATGGAACTTGCTGAATGTATATTCTTACCGAAATTCAGACACAAATCGTTTAATAAACGCACAGGAGTTCGGGTAACCAGAGATTTGATAGCCGTACAAAATCCTGTTATTTCTGAAGACCTCCGTCAAGTTGAAGTGAACCCCTATCCACTAGGAGTTAAAGAATAATTATGAAGACATGGAACTTACTGAACTGAGCATATTCCTATCGATATTTCGGTATAAATCATTGAATTCATGCAGAGCAGGTCGCAACCAATAATTATTGCATATATTAAAAAACGGAGAGATATTTTTTTTAGCCAATCAGGCACGCTTCCACACCTGAATAATAATGATTGCGGGCTATAGTCCCGATGCAGAATCATTTTAATACAAATTAAATAAAATTAACCCAAGTCAATCGTAAATAAACACTAGTTTATTATTTTTATTAATTATTTTGAGAACCCTATAGCAATATATACAGCAAATTAGAAAAGTACACACTGAACGAAAATTTGCTCAATAATTTTACCGGTCGGTTTTGCTAGCGGTGATATTTTATAAACGACCGGTGTTTCAGATCGGATTTCATGATCCCACTCCTGAAGTAAGAGAAAAAATACAAATCAGGAGTTCACTAAACTAAGTTGTTTTTTCCAGTGATCAAATTTAAAATTTATAATTTCGATTTTTGGTTGTATTTGGTTGTTTATAAATTAGTGTTACCGCTCTTTAGAAAAGAAATAAATCGATCGCTGTTTCACGCTTCCCTTTGTTTTTTGTACTTTTAAGTTTTTGTTTGTTCCATTCAAAAATGGTTTTCTTACCACTGGATCAGTAAAAAATAAACATTTCACTCCCAAGACATGGATATACATTTAAACTAATGACAGCCAGGAATATTATCGCGATAATTTTAGATCACGATTTCACATTCATTTAAAAATTGCATCGTGATAAAATAATTCTTTATTTTTATTCTTCTACTTATTCGATTTAAAACATCAATTAAAAATAATCTGCATAATCAAAATAAGGATTGCGTACACAAATATAATTTAATCTTTTAATTTTCTTTAAAGTACGAGTAGGTAGAATTGAATTGTACTGTCTGTACTACTGTAATAATTTATAATTTATAAATTCTAATTAGCCGATCAGAAAAGGAAAATAGTTCAAGAGATTTTATTAACATGAGTACACTTTTACTTTTAATATTAATTTAGTTTCCAGTTGCCTTATTTCACAGCTGTACGTACACCACATCTATAAATTACCAATTTTACAAACGCGTTGAAAATTAAAATGTTAATACTCAAACGTCCGAAATTCTCATACAAGATTTGTATGATAGAACCGCGTAATTCTTTTATATTTTAAAATTCTCTTCAGCTCGTACACGCGCAAATTTTCAAAGTTTTGCTTAGTTCATTTTATTCTAATTAGTACGTCTTGACTTACGTATATGTTACTTTTTCTTACTCAATATCTTAGTGTTGTTAAGACAATATGAGAAGACAAATTTACCAATAACAATAAATATTTACACAGCAAAAATTCGTATATAAAGCCGAAACTACAATTTTAGCAATCAGTAACAAAGTAATATTCTTATTGAAAAGATCGTGAATTATTAAATATTTAACAAACAAAACTTAAAAATGGCATCAAAAATAATGCTAATTGTTATTGTGTTTGTTTGTGCTATCAACTTATCAACAGTCGAAACAAGATCACTAAGAGCTAGACGAGATGATTCAGTACATCTAAATGAACAAGCTGTTGCAAGTGCTGATGGTGAAGACATGGAACTAGCTGAATCGAGCATCTTTCTACCGATATTCCGGTACAAATCATTCAATGGGCCCAGTGGAGTTCGAGGACGCAGAGATTTGACAGCCGTACAAAAAAGTGAAATAAGCCACAATGCATTAAAAACCAAACGAGATGCACCTATATATCAAAATGAACTAGTTGCCGCAACTGGTGAGGCCGAAGATATGGAATTGGCTGAATCAAACATTTTCCTACCGATATTCCGGTACAAATCGTTTAATGGGCGCAAAGCACTTCGAGAACGCAGAGATGTGAAAAACGTAAAAAATACTGAAGTGATCCATTATACGCTTAGAGCTAAGCGAGATGCTTCAATATATTCAAATGAATTAGTTGCCGCAACTGCCGGTGATGAAGATATGGAACTTGCTGAATCGAATATTTTCCTACCCGTATTCCGATACAAATCATTCAATGAACGTAGAGGAGTTTGAGGAAGCAAAAATATTACGGCCTTGCAAAAATACTAAAATGAGCTTGATTACGCTTAAAATGGATTAATTGCTGTGTCTGCTAAGGATGAAGAGATGGAACCTGCTGGATATAATATTTTCCTATCTGGATTCACGCACAAGTCGTTCAATGAGTCTTGCGGAATTCGAACTAAAAAATTGGAAATCATAAAAAATGGAGAGAATCAAATCTTTGATTGAATTTAAACACTGTTTGGTTTAAATTTAATGTATATGTACAAAATTTCATTTTACATATTTAATGTTTATATTTATTGTTGTTTTACATTAAATTAATAAAATTATAAAACTTGAAAATTAACGAAAAAATATTTTATTTAAACATGGATTCTTAATTGACACATTGAAAACATTTTAAATTGTAGTTTATTTATTTTCCCTTATGATATGATGCAAAACAAAACTTACACAAAGGTACGCCACCTTCCTGGCACAATGTTTTGGTGCGCCTCTGATTTTTTATTTTTTTTAGCAGCTTGTGCAGCGAAGTCTTACATTGGTTTTTATTTGTAAATTTCCGCTAATTATACTAAAAACTCTTTCAATGGAGCCTTCTTCTGCCCTACCTCACAATGAATAATCCAAGCATTTACTACTGTCATCATAAGTAAACGATAGAAAAAAAATGTCCGCCATTTTGTGGACTTCCGGTCGTATTCATATATGTATATCAGATAATTGATCTGCTAACTCCACACCACCCATTATTTGGCGATAGAAACTTATCATTTCTGGATATGAGACAGGCATTTTTGACCCCTTCCCCCCCTCCTTTCATTGTTTTGGTAACATAAGTCAAATCTGGTTTATGGCAATTGGTCAAAGCCATAATTTCTTTGGTATCCATCCATTTTGCACATAAAAGGCCTGATGACCTCGTTGTAATTTACCTGGAAATTTTGGTAAATCTTTTCTATTGGCCATACAAGTTCCTAAAGCAGCATAAGTTTCCAGTAAGCAAACTGATGTAAAAAGCCGGTCAAAACAAAATGTAACATCAGGTTCCGATACTGTACTGGCTAATTTATTTACCACTCTTTCTCCAAGAGTACCTTCCCTTGCTTGTTGTTCTTTGCCCGTGTAGATATTAAAATCATATGGTATGTATATAAAGTGATTGCATCACAATGAAGCCACATTTTGATTCCCCGTTTTACAGGATTGAGGGGTATATATTGCTTTAAGGTTGATCGGCCCTTAAATTTAGTCATAGACTCATCTATGCTCTGGAACACACTATCTTGACAGCATTTTCTATATGTTTCCTTTAGGTACGTAACTATATCACTAATATAATATGTTTTGCTACAATTTTGTGGCTTTTCTGGTGGTGCGAAATACAGTTTGGAGCTTAAAAATAGATATCTATCACGAGACATCGCCGTTTTTATGGATTCATTGCCCATTGAATTACGTTGCGACGAATAATCGCTAATACTTGGTAATCGGTTGTAGCACATGACAAGCATACATCCAATTAACATTTCAATTTCCCCAGCATCTGTGTCTCCGTTATTGGTTTTTGCTGATTGATTTAGATTCGATTTTTTAAAGAAACTAATTCTTGCATTGGTGCATTGAGCAATATAAATGTACAAAGATCGGGGAAAATAGTTTGTGGAATAATTCTACCGGAGAATAATTTTTATTTATATTGGAAGCAATAGTACACGGACGATGTTGACTTATAAATTTTTTTGGATTGAAATCCCTATCTGGTGGTGACCAAATTGTATTTTGTGGCTGTGAATTTACAGCCTCTATCGGAGATTCATTTTGAACCCCCATCGGGTATTGACTTTCTACCTCCATCGGACTCTGTCGGGAATTCAGTTACAACCGCCATGGTAACTTCATTAGCAACAGTCTTTGTGACTCTATTTACAACTGCTTTCGTGTCATCATCATCATCAGAGCTTGACGAAAATTGATTTTTATCAGGTTCGAAGTTATCGCTGCTACCACCAGATTCACTAAAACTAGATTCTTCTAGGATTTCTCGTAACTCCTCCTCTGTATATTTTCTTGGCCGCATGATTCTGTTACAATATATATAAATAATATGAAGTTAAAAAATACTACTGCAGTATTTGACCTGTTTATAAGAAAAACTGATTTTTCTTAATATTTACAGTAAGGTTTTAACGTGTTCACTTGTATTTTGAGCTTAAATCACATTATTTTATAAAACACTTGTTCTTACTATCAAGCTAGTTTCTTTACTGCCATGTGCAATACAAAAAAATGGGAATATACCAATAAATTACCGTTGAATTGTTTACACAGAACGGAGTGGCAAACTTTTGATCGTGCAGTATGGTTGAAATATGTGGTGGTAAAAATGAGTACCAGCCGTAAGGAAAGTGAGTGGTACAAATATGTACCGGCCGTATCGAAAGGGTTAATAATAAAATAAAAGAGCATAGCAATAAGATTTAACTGTACAATCAGAACTACCGTCATAGACAAGTGTTGTGCATATTTCGCCTCGATTTTTGGTTTTCCGATTTCTTTTATACATATCGTCGCTTTCATCGCAAACTATCGAATGTGAAAAAAAATTTTATATACATTACTTAGCTCATAGATAATGATTCTGGCAAAGTTTCCAATATTAAGCGCATTTTTTTCAATGCAACTATGTCACATTATGGTATATTTTTTGACGTCCTGAAAAGGAAATTTTCACATTCGATAGTTTGCCATGGTAGCAACGATATGTTCTTTCGTCTCTTTCATTTTGTAGTTGATGATATAAGAAATAAAATGTGAAATTGGAGAAATTTGTCATCGGGTTTGGTTTTCGTCACATTAATATTTATAAAATTTTGAATTTTTTTTTTTCGAAGCGGACCTTAAGAGTCGTGTTAGGACGTAAAAGTTCGATTTTTTCATCTATGTACTTTTCGAAGCCAGTAGGCTGTTTTGAGATTCAATATGACGGTTTCAAAATGGCTGGTACAAAACGTTTCATACGTCTTCCAATTGCTTACTAGAGTCTAAATCATTAAAATTCATTAGAACCATTTGAAAATAATTACATTGTCAAACGCAAAATGGTATTTATTGCAATAATATAGCTGCTATAGATAAAACTGCTAGAAACTGTAACAAATGTTCTATCATTGTATACATTTTGCGTAAACTATTTGTGAACTCAAAATTATTAATTTAACACTATCGTACCATACGATTAACTTAAGCATTTATACATTTTTAACACAAGCCAAATTTGATGAATGTGGACTAATTAGAATTACAATAAAAATGGCGTTTTAGTTTCCGAAAAATATTTAATTAACTGAATTTTGCTAAATTTGTGTTCTTCTTTTGCTTTTTTATCAGTGATTTAAAATAAAAATAAAACCCAAATTTTTAATTTTCGACACGTTTATAGAATTCATAATTTTAACGACAAATAATAGTTTTTAATAATTTGTTAAATTGTTGCTAAACTAATAATATTGATTTACTTTATATTTTCCACTGCTGCAGTGCTGCGGTCATTAAAGTAATTAATACTTGTTTTCATTTGTGTGTGTGTTTCTTTAGTAATTTCATCAATGAGTAAATTGATCTAATTTTAATTAAGATACAAGCTTTTATCACGAAAGCAAAATACAAATATGAAACTTAAATGTCAATACAGCTATACCAAAACAGTTAAAAAGTGATACAATATTTACCTTTTTACCCGAAAAATTGCAGCCTTATACCCTAGACAGACTGTAGTTTAATAAATCCGATTTAGCTAAACTAGTTTAAGTATTTTATGCAAAAATAAAAGGATTAGCTAACATCGAGGTTGACACACTGCGACTAATCTTTTATTAAATCGCGGTGTGTCTAGGGTATTAGTCATACAAATATATCACCGTAAATTTTAGTCATTCTTCCGAAATTCTAAATAATCAAGAAATTAACTATTGTGAAACAGGAGCTATTAGCTGTTAGATTTAGTTTTTGATGTTAGATTAGATTAATTACACACAATTAAATCTTTAAATTTTTTAAACGCATCTTATCATCACTTACTGACACATACCGAATTTCAAAATCACAGCTACAAAATGTAACTTCCTGCAAAAATGCAATTTAATTGCACAACGATTTCTCAATTACTACATGATTTGTGATGAAAACCCAAATATTTCAATTATATTGTGAACGTTTCGTTTTTTGTTATTTTTTTTTTTTTTTGCTAATTATTTATAAATATACAGGACTAGCTACCTCGATTAACCCTAATTTTTCGTTTAGCGAAAAACTTTCAAAAGGTTGCACCTGGCCTTTCGCCTATTCTATCAACAACAGAGGAAAATGATTATGTGCACGCAAAGAAGATGTTTTGGATATAGTAAAAGAATTCATTGACGCTGATAAAAGATAAACGCCTTTTAAAAACAACATGCCAGGTAGAGGATGGTTTAAGAGATTTCTTCAGAGAAATCCTCAAATAGCTACATGACATGAAACGTTGGTTTGATTCTATAGGCACATATCTAAAGGAGTCGAACAGTTTAACCATTTTAGAGTCTTCAAATCGTATTTTTAAAGGAGACGAAACAAATTTTATGTTCTGTCCCAAGGTACGTTCAGTTTTAGCGGCAAAGGGTGCACGGAACATTTACGAGATCGATCGTGGGGCGGCCAAGTCAAATTTAACGGTTATGTGCACATTTGGTGCAGATGGTCTAACTATCCTGTCAACGTAAAAGAGAGTACCTGAGGAGATTCGGAAATCGGTACCTTCTAGTTGGGCATTAGGTTGCTCAGATAATGGATGGATGACGAAAGAAATGTTCATCTCTAGTTAAAAGTAAAGTAACGTTTCCAGTTATATATTTTGTTGATGGCACACTCGCATGATCTTAAAAGTAAGCGAGTTATGTGTTCGTTTGGGTATAATAATTATATCAATATATCCTAATGCCACAAGAATTTTGCAGCCATATTGTGACTATGCAGCATTCAAACCTCTTAAAAACTGTTGGTCCAAAAATGTTTTAAAATGGCGGAAAAAAACCCAGGCGCTTTTTTAACCAGAGAACATTTTGCCCCTTTGCTACAAAAATCATTTGATAGTTGCATTACACCAGAAATTATACAGAATGGATTTAAAGCATGCGGTAATTACTCGTCAATAGATTTTACTAAATGTCTCGGAAAATTATCTGAGAACTGCGACCAAATTACACTACAATCGATTGATCGTTTTATAACCAGTAAACAATTTAATGAAATTGTCGAACAGTCAAAAATATTTTAAAAATCCAATGAATATGGGAGAGTTTGACGAAAATTTCAAAATACTATTCAAACTTTATACGACACTTAATAATGATAGGTATATTGCCACAAGCGCTGGATTCGACGGTACCGATTGTGAATTTTCTGAAAGAACTCTTCACACCAATTGTCTTCCTTGGACAATTTCGTTTTGGATCTCTTCTATTTCCCAAAACTTGCGTAGAAGTGAATCAATTTCGATTTGAGAATGAAAGCTGGATACATTGATGGCCGAAGAATGAGTCTGAATGATCTCACTTGACAATATCCATCCCAACGCAGTTGGAGTACCAATTTCACGGCATATACCTGGTCGTAGGATTGAAGCGTGTACTTCGGCCCCTAGAAGCATATCGATATGGCTCGGTTGTGAAAAATGTGTACTGATTTGCAATACAGTGAAAATCCTCAAAAGCAGAAATCCTATTTCATGGAAGCTCCTCATACCCGAAAAGTAAAAAAAAATATAAAACAATTCTATACAATTTGCAACCTATTAGGCGGAAACTCTTAAATGACGTAAGGAAATTATTTTGATGTATGTAACGTTCATAACTTCATGCATATTATGTACCATTAGACGGAATTTTACTCAACTTCAAGTGGATTGAAATGTCATTTTTTTCTAGTTTGAAATTTGGTTCGTGTGCTTACATCAAAAAGTTGGGTTTATGCGAAATATTTTTAAATTTTGATGTTAATTTAAAAGCTGGTAAGTCTTTTATGCCAATTTTATATGTGTTTTATACATTCCATAATTAAAAGCAACGCAAATTAGATTAATTGAAATGCATGGTTTATGGATACAAAAAATTGAGGTTATACGCTAAAATGTTGACAATTCAATTTTTATTTCGACTTTTTTGCATCTTATGGCCTTAAATCTGAATTATTATTTAAGCAGAAGACATGAGCCTAATGTTTAATGTGTATCTTTATGAATAAAAAGAGTATGTATCGAATTTAAATAAATTTATTTTTAGGTAGCATCATGTCACCGACACCAAAAAATTTGAATTTGAAACAAAAATACGAAGCACTAAAAATGATAAAACAATGAAAAAAAAACAGGTAAAGACGTATGTGAGCACCACAAATGTGGGAAGACGCAGGTGTAGAATATTTTAAAAAATGAAGAAGACATCAAACTTCGTTTTTTATCAGGGCGTGAAAATGATCTGAATCAAAAGAAATCAAGATTGTCAGCTAACAATAAAATCAATGAACTAGTTTACGAATGGTTCTGTGCAGTACGAACTAAATGTTGCCCAATATCCGGGCCTATTTTACACGAAACTGCCAAAAAAATAGCCTTAAAATTGGCAAATGATAGTTTCCAAGCTTCAAATGGTTGGCTCCGATGCTTTCGCAATAAGTACAGCATAACTTTTAATACTGCATCAGGAAAGGAAAACGAGGTTAACCCTACAACGGTACAAGATTGCAAAGAAAAGCTTGCCGAAATAACAGAGGGTTATGATCAATGCAATATAGCCAACTGTGACGAAAGGGCTCTATTTTACCGAGCGTTACCAAACAAAACTTTACATCTGAAAGCTCAAAAATGTTCACATGGTAAATTTTCGAAAAAGCGATTGACCTTATTTTTACTCACATTTGCGGACGGTACTTTTGATAAACCGATAGTTATAGGAAAAAGTCAAAAACCACGATGCTTTAAAAGATTAAATACAGCTGAATTGCCTGTGCATTATTATGCAAATTCAAAAGCATGGATGACCAGTGAGACCTTTTTAAAAATTTTGCGGGATTTAAATAAACGGATGAAAGATCAAAACAGACGTATTTTGCTGTTTATGGATAACGCCACATGCCACCCACGTATCCAGTTATCTAACATTAAGGTGCAATATTTTCCGCCAAACACCACATCGACGCTGCAACCGTTAGATTGTGGAATTATCCAAAACATAAAATTAAATTATCGAAAACTGATTCTACAGAAGCTCTTGTTGGAAATTGATGGAACACAAAAAGCTTCTGATGGATATAAATCCATTACCATACTAGATTCTATCATGATATTGCAGGAATCAATCAACAAAGTCTTAAAGACGACAGCGGTGAAGTGCTTTCAGCATTGTGGGTTTAATTTTAAAAACTATGATACACCGAGTGTTACGGAGAATGAAAATGGTGTGATAGAAGTACAAACTATGATTGGGGCAATATACAGCGCCCATGCATACTCCGCAGCAGATTACTATATATTAACGTTGACTCTAGTACAATTACCGAAGTAGATGATATTAATCCAGACAATTTACTTGAAGAAATTATAATCGATTCGGTGAAGAAAATTTGGAAGTAGAAGACGTCGAGGAAGGCCCACCTACAAAAGAAGAAGTTTTAAAATGTTTAAAAATTTTAGAAAACTCGACTATACATTTGGGTGAAACTGATCTATTTAAGGAGTTGTGCAATATTAAGTTCAAATTTTTAAGTGTTTACACTAAGCGTAATTCTATGAAGCAACTTAAAATAAGCAATTATTTTCAAAAAGAAAGTACATATGTATGTACATAATTGAATAATAATGTATACATTTACATTTTTTACATGAATTAAAAGTTCCTTTCTTTTGTGATATGAATTAATAAACTTTATTTTTTAATTAACAATTTAACGCATTTTGTTTTAATTTAACCATCTTTTTTTCGCTACAAACTCCTTAATGCCGGAAAATCCCCAAACGCGGAAAAAAGTGTGGTCCCGTGGGATTCCGTCTCTGAGGATTTTCACTGTATCTAATTTGACGTAGTCTTCCTGTTTATCGATTAATGGAAATAAGAGACGATGATTAGCGTGAAAATCCGAATAAAACCTTTCTAAACAAGCCAATCGACGCTCAAAATAGGATTTCGTTTTTCTAGGCGCAGAATCTTTTCTAAAATTCGTCAATTGTTTCTTCACGAACTCAAGCAATTGATATTGATGAGTGATTAATGAATCTGCGTTTATTGAGTCGACTCCCATTTTGTAATCGTAAAATGGTTGAATCGGAAAAAATATCGTCGAATTTGTCGCACTACTCACTAATCAATACACTTAAATACTGACAATACTTACCTTGCTTTGTAAGACCGCGTGGCTATCCAATGTACCTTTCAGAGCAGCAATTGAATTTTCCCGTACTTGTAGGTCGGTTGCAAAAAAACCCGCGTGGTGATTATAAGTGCAGCAGTAAAATATTTTCTCCCGGAACAATATTCCCACATCCGGCTCGAAGGACCAGAATTTATGTTGGATAATTCGTAACTTATTTTAGGTCTGTTTGTGGGAGGGTTGTGGTAAAAAAATAACAACAAAATATGAAGTTAATTTTACCAATGTTTAATTTTTATTGAAAGCCAAGTCAACCTGAGAGTAAATAATTAATTTTGAGTGTTAGGGTTGGCTGCGATATCCCCCGTAAAAAAAAGGATCAATAGAAATTAGACCATTTTTCAAAAATTTATGGTTTTCAATAATTATTCAGATACCTCCTAAAAACTAAAATAGAGAACTCTGAAAGCCGATTAGCATTGGCCCTCGATGTGCAAGGGTGACAAGAAATTATGTTCTAACCTTTTTGTTTTCATATTGGACTTAATAAAAGTTCAATGGGCCTTTTTAACGAGGCGGACTACTCTGTATTTTATGGGAGATTTTTATATTCTCCAATGATGTTATGAAACGAAACCGACATTGCCAAAATAACAGGATTATTCTCCAGTGAAAACAGAAAACATCAATCGAGCCGGTTGTCTTTAGTTTTATTCATATATCGGTTCACAGAAATTTTATATAGAGAATTTTGCGAAATCTAAATAATGTCCTATTGTGTGTTTTGATTGTGTTTCGTCTAATTAAAATAAGAAATACGTTTAGGTAAGTCCTGTTTACACTATCGTCTCGAAAGTTCAACGTAAGCATTTTTACATAAACATGATGGTTTTGTTCTCAAAAAATGTTTAATTAGCTGAATTTAGCTAATTTTGCATTACTCATTTTTTTAATAAAAATAAATCCCAAATTTCCGAAAGACAAATAAAAAAAAAACGATGATTAATAGTTTTTAATAATTTCTTCAATAAAATATTCCTATGTTGTTGCGAAATTTGCTGTTGCTAAACTCATATAATGATATATTTGATATTTCTAACTAAAAGCCGCTGAAACTAATTAATGCCAGTATGTTTGTATAAGCGTGTTAATAATCCCACCGAATAGTAGTTTAAAAATAATGACTAACTTTGAATATTTTATAAGGCCACTAGGGGTAAATTACATATTTCTTAATAACTGAACTTAATTTACCTGTTACACTTTGTAATTTTGAATTTGATTGCGACCGGAATCGTTGGGGTAGGAAAAAAACAAATGAGCGTTTCTATTATTTGATATTAAATAATATTTTGGTTTTTATTAATGTTTATATTATTCAAATAGTCATTATTGTAAATATGTTATTGTTGATATATTTTGGTAGGCATGTCAACGTAAACATGTTTTCAGGTGCATTGTTTATATAATAAATACATTTTTTTTTCCACTAAAACTTAGAATTGAGTAACAAATGTAGAGAGCAAGCTACATAGAACTAGTCATTTGATTGATTGTGATTCTGCAATTTTGACATTTATTATACTGCTACGAAAATAGTTTAACATAATTCTCATATTGGATCATATGTCAATGGGTGCATTCAGCTCCCCCAAAATGTTGACAGCGGAAGCCTTAAATTTTTAATGATGATTTTATTCAACAATGTCGCCAACAGTTGGCGGATCTGAATGCACGCACCCCATTGTACCTAATTTTGATAATTTTTGTTTGTTTGCATTTGTTCACCGGGTCTTTACATACAAAGTTTAAATTGTTGACGTTTGTAAAATTTGATAATTTGAAGTTTAAATAGGGTAATTCTAGGAAAGATGGAACACGAGGTGAGATGGAACATTGCTGTATTTCGAAATATATAACTAGTTCAAACTGGATTGTCTATATGTTATAAAACCACATGTATAACGCATATAATGCCAGTTTATTTTAGAACTTTGTGACGAAAGGTTCTTCAATATTTAGTTTATAAACAATTTTGTGAGTAAAAAGTAAAAAGTAAAATTTTTGTTTCTTTAAAAAGTGGTGTTCAAAGAACAGTTTTTTATTATCAAAACCGTTAGAGCATTTCAAGTGAGTATTATTTTATATTATTAAGTTGTATCCATATCTAAAATTAAAACAAAAAAAAATTACAAATAAAAAACTATGATGGAGTCAAAAAGGAGAAACGGAACATTTTTTTCGAGGAGAGATGAAACATGAAATTATGTTTCATCTCTCCTCGATATTATTATATGTACTAATTTTTTGTTTTTGTTTTATAGATAATTTACAAAAATGCCAACAAAATACACAAGAATTTCAAAAACCAGAGCTAACTGGACCGAAAACAATTTAAGTGCAGCAATATCAGATGTTCGCAAAGGTAAAAATCTCTTAGAGAATCTGCACAATATTATAAAATTCCAGCCAGTACATTGTGCAGACGCATGAAATATAATGATTTAAAAAACGTTCCCTTGGATCAAGCTGTAGCTTAGGAGAGGCAAATGAGGCTAAAATTGTTTTACACATAAAAAAATTACAAAAGCACGGATTTGCTCCAACAAGAGACACCGTCAGAGCTATGGCATATAATTTGGCTGAACAACTCCAAATTAAACACAACTTTAATAAAAAAACAGAAATGGCTGGATATCCATGGCTCCAATCATTTTAAGGCGTAGTCCCAAAATCTCTATCAGAAAATCTGAAGGAGTTTCAATTAATCGAGCTGCAGAGATGAATCGAAGTGATGTAAAGAGTTATTTTGATGTCTTGAAAAATATTTTTACAGAACATGAGTTGTTTGATAAACCAGGGCACATTTTTAATGTGGATGAAAGTGGCCTGCAATTAAATAATAGGCCAGGACATGTTTTGGAAGAAAAGGGTTCAAAAAATATAGCGACAATTACATCGGGTGAAAAGGGAGAAACAATTTCTGTCATAGCCTGTTGCAACTCTGAAGGAGTTTTTATTTCACCTACCTGTATTTTTAAAGGAAAACAAAAGAAGCCTGAATTTTAAGATGGAATGCCTCCGGGTGCCTCAGTAGTCATCACTCAAAAATCAGCATATGTAACCTCCGAAATTTTTTATCAATGGCTTAAAACTCAATTTTTGTCCAGAAAGCCTTCAGGCATTGTAGCTATTATTCTTGATGGCCATTCATCCCATAGCAATTTAGAAATGCTTGAGTATGCAGCAGAGCAAAACGTTATTGTTATTTGTCTTCCAAGTCATACAACGCAATTCCTGCAAATCCCTTGATCGATGCTTTTTCAAATCTTTAAAAACCAATTATTATGAGTAATGCAATAAATATGTTCGCGCTAATCCAGGTAGAACAATTAGTAGACTCGTATTCGGATACATTTTTTCAAAGGCTTGTAGTAAATCAGCGACAGTAGGAAACTCCGTTTCCGCATTTATGGCAACTGGAATCGTACCATTTGAACCTGATGCTCTACCAACTTATGCATTTTTAACAACTTTGGATAATTCTGATCTGACAGCTTCCTCCAGGTAATAAATAAAAACCACTTATTTAAATTAAATTTAATTTTTACAGCTGAAATGCATTATCATGAATAAATCTTTTAAATTACAGTTCCGCTAGTGTTGCAGTAATGCCAGATACCATACCCGGAACTTCAGTTAGGTAGGTAGGTACATAAAAGGATATCTATGACATATTCCAATACATGCATAGGTACCTACCTATACATTTTTTTATAAATTCAATTTCATCTTTTTCCAGTACTGAAATATCATCACCATTAAATGAAGATAATCCGAATTGCAGCGCCCAAAACACTACAGATGTAACAGACGCTGTACCCGGAACATCTTTAAAATTAATTAACGTTCCAAGTAGCACCAATTCATGCGCATTACCAGCTTCTGAAATCGTTTCGATAACGCCAGGAAAAATTCTTGATCATATTTCTCCTGTACCTAATGTACAGGTTAAAACTACTAGAAGGCAATTGGTTTCCATTCTTACGTCTCCAGAAACAATTGCAAATAAAAAATGCAGAATCTTGCAAAAGTCGTAAAAGAATAAAAATAAAATCCGTTCCAATAAAAAAAAATTGGAAGCGGCTCGTATGAAAAAACCAAAACGCCAAACAGGCTCATCGAAGGGTGATGATGAATTCCTACAGTTAACTGATGGTACCGATTCAGAAGAGGAATTTTCTGAAAATAAATGCGTCGCTTGTGGTGAAGACTACCGCCAAACAACAAAAAATGAAGATTGGATCCAATGCATCCATTGTAAATTTTGGCTTCATGAGTTTTGCTCATCTTTTGAAAACATCTGCGGCAAATGTGGATCATATTTTCAAAAGAAAAAAAGTCGACCTTAAACGTTCCATCTGTCCTTTTGGACTGTGCCATCTCACCTCTCTGTTTTAGGTGAGATGGAACGTTAGCATTTTTTTATTTTATTTCTTAGCTATCTTGAAGTAAGCTATAGATGTATTTTGTTTTAAAATAAAGTTGGAATTTATGTTTAGTTTCTAAAATACGTTTTGTTTTATTTTTAACATTAAATTTACAAAAGTTACAGCCATTATAAAAAGTGTGTACCATCTCTCCTCGACTTACCCTATAAGATAAATAACGATGTTATACATAAAGTAATTAAATTTTGGGATTATAGTACATTCAACAGGATATACTAAATACAGTAAGAGTATTTGTCAAAATTAACCTTTTAATGTACTTCCGCTATGAAATGGTCTTAGGAATTCCTATATGCTTATACACGGGAATTTTTTTCCTAAAAGACAAAACCAATACTATATTTTAGGAATTTGTTTAGGAAAAACTTCACGCATGTATGCGGAGAATTGTGAAGTATTTCCAATTTCTAAATAAATATGAAAGTGTTAGTGTAAATATTATGTACATAAAATTCATATTAAACAAAAATTTATATTTTTTTATTCGTTTATTACGTTTCTTGCTGTAAAAAAATATTACTTATAAAACCTTATTAGGTGCGGAAGTAGAAACTCGGTTTTCTTGGTCAAATTCAACTTTATCGAAAATATACTTGTTATATATAAGGGTTAATTATCAAAATATTCAAACTACACTTCTACAACTTTAATTTTCGAGAACCGCTGCTCAGTCAAATAAGATAATTAGACGGGGGGACAAGTCAGGAGAATATGACGCATGCGGGAGAACTTCCCAGCCCAAGTTGAAGATCACTTCCCGGTTTGCTTTTGCTGTGTGTGACGGGCGTTGTCATTAAGCAATATGACAGATCGCGTTCCTTGGGCAGTAAACGACCGTTTTTCCTCCAGAGCATCACTTAATTTTATCAATTGGGCCTGGCAACGTTCAGCTATAACAGTTTGACCAGGTTCCAAAAGCTTGTAGTAAAAGACTTCTTTCCAATCCCACCAGACACACAGTAACACGTACTTGGCATGAATATTAATTTTTGCAACTGACGTTAATGGCTGGCCTAAATCAACCAATGATTTCCGGGTTTAGGATTATCGTACAAAAACTGTCCTATTCCTAAATACCGTTCAACCCAATAGAAAATAAATCAATTTTTAACAATTCTGTGGTCCCAAGCACTTAGGATTGACGATTTTTGAATATTAGGCATAAATCTACGGAAAAATCGAGATTTCCTAAAAGTGCTCTCTAGCAATTGTTACGGTTGGCAAGGAAAAAAAAATTTTCACCGCAACCGCAAACATAAAACACTTGCGTGTTTTGAATGGTTCGGAACAACACAACAAAAAAATGGTCTTAGCCTGAGCTCAGTCTAGAGAGGTCGTTAGTCGTGGGTGTATTGCTCTGAACCACTCGATACGGAAATAAAATAAAAAAAAACTGAAACTAAAATATCACATTTGCCTTCGACCTACCTACATTCTCACGAACTATCCTCCTTGGAGTTCACTCATCTATCCATAATTAATTGCAATCTAAACGAAAATTAAAAAATATCCCGACCCTAATGTACATAATTGTGAATAGCAGAAAGAAAATGGAAAGAGAGAGAGATAGAGAGAGAGAGAAGCTGAAATAAAATTTATTAGCTAAAAAAAAATAATATAACTATAATAGAAAAAAAAATATATAAGCATGCACTTTAATTGATAACGTTAAATCTAACGCACTGTAAGAAAAACTGCGAAAAACCACGAACAGTGGGAGCAGAAGAAAAAAAAATTTGACCATGAAAAAAAATTTAGCAGAATAAGAAAATGTAAGATAATTTAAAGGAATCACAAAATTAATATGAATTTGATTTGAAAACTACGTTATATAAACAAACTAAAAAGAAACACTATGGGGATATAAAAAATTGAACATGAAAATCAATGAACTCAAAAGGAAAATACTAAATATAAAAAAAAATGAAAATAAAAATAAATATATTACTAACGGATTTGTTTTCTCCCGGCTGCCAACTGCTGACTTCCACTTCACTGACTGCAACCGATCTTCGAAACGTAATCAATATCCACGCCCAACTCTGCACAGTTATTTTATATGTTTAAATCTCATATACACTCGTTTGTTTAGATCAAATACTGCAAATGTTTCACTGTATGCAGATTCAAACTGGCATGGCAATAATTGAGCCGTAAACTTTTAATTTTAGCATATTTACTGCTAAATTCACTTGAGCCGCAGATAATATAACGGGTGAAGGCCTTTGATAATTCACTCGACCAGCAAAAACAACAGGAACAGATAGACAAATAAAATGCACTACGTCTATATAACAATGTCTAATCTTTTATTATTACAAACTTTGTAAAATTTCCACAATTTTCTTTTAATATTTTATTCTAGTTTTAGTTGCTTTTTATTTTGTGTTTATTTATGTAATTAATTTGATTTTTTTTTATAACAATAATACAGTTTTTAGCTAACACAAATATTCGTAATTATTATTATTTTTTTTTATTTCAACACCAAATCAAATACAATTTCATTTTCATTAACAACAATACATTTTAATGGTTTTATTTTATTTTTCATGGACGGTCCTTTCTTCTTATATTGCACTCACACGTTTTGAGAAACAAACACGAATCGAGCTGCACGCCTATGCTCGTGTATCACAAAAAAAAATTCAACAACAAAAACTAAATAAATCGATAAAACTCAACGGATGAGTTATCTTGTCTCATCGAGACCAAAAATTTGACTGACTTTTAAAGAAACTCTTTCGATCGCACCGCGTTAACAATTTTAAATTTTATTTCCAATGCTTCTCCTCTCTCACATCTCCAATGACTACCTTCCCCTCCCTTCCAATAGCAAACAAAATTATTCCCTCAATATCATGGGTAAATGAGTGCACCATCATTACACGTGCATATAATTAACAAAAAAAAACCCGAGGATAACCCATTGGTGGGCATGGTCAGTTGGCCACAAAAATAACAATTAATTTAATGATTGTTACAATCGTGGGGACGTACCCATCGACTCCCTGAGTGTCTCAATAGGCCAGGCTACTAAAGGTATAAAGCAATCTTTGATTTTAACACATAGTGCTAGTCACCTGGACTTCATATATTTTAGGGGAAACCTATCATGATTGATGAATGAAATATTTAGTTTGTACAGAACGATGACTTATCAAGACCGAATATCTTTCGCATGGAATATACCAATATTCTTACCGTTTTTAAGGACCAACTCGTATGCGACTATACCAACTTTTCTAACAATTTTTGCCTCGACAAATTTCGGAGCCAGCTTTGCCGAAAATTTTCGCGGAGCATTACTTTGCGAGAAATTCCGCACATAAACGGTTTGACCGACACTTAAATCCCTCAGTTTACTACGTAAGTTGTAATTATTAGCTCCTCGGTTATAAGCTTGTTTTAGGTGGCAAAGAATGATTTCCTGACACATATTTAAACGGTTCGTTTTTGCCTGCACGGATACACCCCTGTCATTAGTCAAATCAAGTTTCTGCAATACCTTATAATCGTCGCCGTGAGTCACCATATGCTGGCCAAACATGATAAAATGAGGAGAAAACCTAGTCGAGGAGTGCACGACATTACGAAGGGCGCAGGTTATATCCGGAATATGGAGGTCCCAATTTTGATGGTCGTCGAAGATGTAAGCTCGTATGGCGGATATTATTGAGCGATTCACCCTTTCGGATGAATTCGATTGCGGAGAATACTTCGGTGTTTGCATGTGGGTAATTCCGTATTTTTCTAAAAGCATCTGAATATTCCTCGAATTAAACTGGGAGCCATTGTCCGAAATTATGGTCTCAGGCACTGAATAGACTTTAAATATTTCATTTTCAAGCACCTTACATACTTCCGTGGACAATGCATGCCTCATGGGTTTCAAAAATATATATTTGCTAAACGCATCTAGAATGATAAATAATACTGTGTTCCCAAGTTTTGACCTTGGATAAGGCCCAATGAAGTCAATATACAGTCGTTGCATGCATCGTTCCACCCGAATTTGTTGGCCCATTGGTGGCTTTAAAGCATAGTTTAATGGTTTGGTTTGCTTGCAAACACTACACTGATTAATGTATGATCGCACGTCCTGTGCCATGCGAGGCCAGTAATACAAGCGTTGCAACTTTTCGAGCGTCTTGGAAATCCCTTGGTGTGCAGACATAGGTGGGTCATGCGATTGGCTAATAAGATTAGGAATAAGCTCGGCCGGTACGTATAATTTCCAAATCGGTAGATCTGTCATTTCTGTGGTATGATTATCAGATGGATTTGCGTAAATCTTTCCATCAACTACTAAAAAATTTTTGAGAGACTTTGGAGCAGTTTCAATTTTGCGTATCAGTTCAGTATATTGGTTTGATAAGAATGAAGGAGAATTCAAATCGATATGCGGTACATTAGGCAATCCATTACCTATAATTTCGTCGACATATGCACGAGATAGTGTATCAGGAACAATATTTTGTGACCCTTTCCGATGCTCAATGTGAAAATTAAAGGACTGAAGCTTCAAGCTCCACCTCGCTAATCGACCAGTTAAATCTTTTTGGCTCATGAGCCATTTTAAGCTTGCATGATCCGTCAAGATTGTGAATTCGCAACCCTCTACGTAAGCCCGAAACTTTTTCACGCTAAGTACGGCCGCATAGCATTCAAGCTCCGTTATGGAGTAATTTTGTTGGGCTGGATTGAGTCTTTTTGACATATAGGCGATTGGATGCTCGCCTCCGTCTTCGCCAACCTGGAAGAGGACACTACCTACTCCTGAACGACAAGCATCGCATTGAATGAAAAATGGCTTTCTAAAATTTGGGTATACCAGAACAGGCGCTGTTGTTAAAGCATTTTTCAACCGATCAAATGAAAT
Source organism: Tipula vernalis (assembly GCA_958295665.1). Taxonomy (NCBI): domain Eukaryota; kingdom Metazoa; phylum Arthropoda; class Insecta; order Diptera; family Tipulidae; genus Tipula; species Tipula vernalis. Next base: position 78,482,211 of record OY282560.1, on the reverse strand, counting down.
CTGACACTTTTCATTCCATATAAATTTTGTATTCTTCTTAAGTAGGTCTGTTAACGGTGAAGATAAAACTGCATATTTTGAGATAAAGCGCCGGTACCACCCCGTCATCCCCAAGAAACTACGCAACTTCTTTACACTGGTTGGAACTGGAAACTCTTTGATAGCTTGAACTTTTTCTGGGTCCACTCGAAGAGTACCATCGCCAACGATATACCCGACATAGCGTATATTTTTCTGTAGGAACCTGCTTTTCTCCAGATTTACTGTTAAACCCGCGGAAGTCAAGTGTTTAGCAACAGTTTTAAGTAACTCAATATGTTCCTGGAACGTACCACTTGTAACCAAGAGATCGTCCAAGTATACAAAAACTTGGTCCTGGAGCTGGTGTGGAATTACCCGGTGCATTAGTCGACACATGGTCTGCGGGGCGTTGCAGAGCCCGAACGGCATCACGGTAAACTGATACAAGGGACGGCCAGGGACGGTAAACGCTGTTTTATCGCGGGACTCCTGAGCCAGCGGGATCTGCCAAAATGCATCCTTAAGATCGATGCTCGAGATAAATTTGGTTTTATCCAACCGACTCAGAAGCCCATCGATTATTGGCAGCGGATACGCGTCCTTAACCGTCACCTCGTTCAACCGTCGGGCATCAAGACATAAACGCACTTTGCCACTCGCTTTTCGGACCAATGTCACCGGGGAACTCCACGAACTTGACGACTCCTCTATAACTCCCAATGAGCACATCCTTTCAATCTCTTTGTCAAGCTCGGCTTGCACTGGCGGGGAGACAGGATAGTACCTTTGCTTAATGGGTGCTGCTGTTCCAACATCGATGTGGTGTGATAATAGCGAAGTCTTTCCAAGTCCTAGTCTGGTGAACGATGGTAATTCGTTAATGGCATTAGACAGCGCGATTTCTTGCAATTCCGAAAGTATGTGTCGATTTAAGTCTTCCTCAGGTTTAGTATTTTGCGAATTCTGTTCCAGTTCTGAGATCATGGTGGGTATGATTCCAAACAGCTTCCAAAAGTCTATACCTAAATATAGCTTTTGTTTAAGTCCTGGTATTAGGTATATACGCATGTCACGTTGTATCCCATTGAATGACACCTTAAACCAAATGTATCCAAATACACGCTGCTGCTGGCCACTAGCGGTTTTAACCAGTGATGGAAAGTTTCGTACCTCATATTTAGGATGGTTGAGAAATTTTGAACTTTCACTACCGAAAGCAGTAATTGACGCGCCACTATCCATTAATCCGCGATATTTAATACCATCAATAATTACATCGGCGTATGGTCGGTTATCTAACTCATCAGTGATAAACGTTTCTGCAATATTGAATCGTAACTGCTTGCGGTTGCTCCAGTATTCTTTTGCCCGATAAAGATTTCGATTTTGTTTTGGTGCGATTGGTAATTCAGACTTGGCCTTAATAGAAGAGAATGAATTTTGAGTTACAGACATATCCGGGTTAGGTTTGGTGATACTGCTTGAACGAAAATCCTTAAAGTTTGTCGTGCAGTTTAAGTGTTGTGTTGAATTCTCCATCAAAGTTCGGAGTCGGTATTCGCCGCTGCTTCGACTGTAGTTGTCTTGGGCTGGAATTTCCTCCGAGGAAACGGATTTCCAGTAGTCTGTAACCTCGGTAGATCGTTTCCCTGGCATCTAAAACAATTTGGTTTTAGAATGTCCGGTCTTCCGCATCCGAAACAAAAGATTTTTGTCACTGGTTTATTACAGTCGAAGTAACCATGTCCTATGTCATGGCAGTTCCAACAGATCAATAAGGAATCATTCTTATTCCGTTGCCTGGAGTCATTAGCTTGATTTGCAGAAAATTTTTTGATCAACGACAAGGCAGCTATACTATTATTGAGATTTCCTTGTTCATATCCAAACATTTGACCTGTTTGAGAAGGTTCATAATTAAATTTATCATTACCACCATCAGCTTCCACTTCACTAACAAATCGTCGAGTGCAAAACATTTCTGGTTCATAATGGGTCCTTTTCCACGAATCTTCTAAAGCTACACATCGCCTCACTAAATCACTTATGGTATGAATAACTTTGTCAGCCAAGGCATTTTGCAACCCAGGCCTCATGTTTCTTCGTAGTATGAGAAGAACGTCAGCATCCGGCGGTGGACTACGATACTGTAGTGTCATGGCCTGAATGTCATTATAGAAGACCATAAAAGACTCTTTGGGTTTTTGTTTTCGAGCGTCTATCATTTGCCTAACATCTAGGTCGGTTCTACGGTCTTGGAACCTTTCAAGCAAACCTTCTTTTAATTTATCCCAGGTCATATCTGGATTTAACTTCAAAAAACACCAAAACCAATTTGATGCAGTTCCCCTTAGAATAGTTGCCAGTTCGTTACACCGATTTGATGCAGGCACGTTGTGAAATCGTGCGAGATGCTCAAAACGGAAAAGAAATCCTTCAATAGTCAAGCCATCTGGTGTACCCTCGAATGAGATGTTCCATTTCGTGGCTGGTGGATACCGTGATACGTGTGTTTCATATGGTCTGTTATAATTAGCATCAAGATGAAATGATTCAGGTATATGTTGATGATCTGGTTGAGATTTAGTGTTCTTCGTATTGTACTTTGTCATGCCTGCACGGCTTGGAATTTCATCATTTTGCTTGTTCGGTTCGGTAACTGTAGCTGGGTTTCCATTTGGCGTACCGTCAACACGTGAAGGGTTAAGATTTGACCGTTTAATGCTAGCTGTTTCTTCGATATCTTCCTCTTCATCCGTTGGTACTTCGTTCACCGGTAAATCAATACTGCCATTTATTTCGGATATTGTTTTGTCAAAATCTTTAGTTTCCTCAGAAATAGTTTTGAAACTGTCTCTTAGTTGAATTGCCGTGTCAATTAAGTCAAGGCATTTTTGTTTGTACTTGCGGCTGGTAGAAGACAAGCGTTTTAGTCGTTCGATAACATGCAAAATACGTGAATCAGTCTGCGCAACTATGTTTGTCTTAATATCTTCCACACTGGTAATTCCAATCAATACATTTCGGTGTTCAACCAATTTGTTCGTACATATACGGATTTCGTCCTGTGGTCTTTTAGTCGCTGCGGAATGTGCACGACTTGGTTTAATGGTTGGATGTTCGGTTTCATCTTTTATGAAGGTCCGCAATGAATTTAAATTGGACATAGGGTCCTTATTTAACTGTCGAACTAGACATTCGATGGCAAACTCATCGGGATTCAAATGTTCAGCATCCATTTTTCCAAAAATTGGTTTTTGATCAGGCAATAAATTATACTAATATTCGCGAAAATTTCAACAATGAAAGGTTTTCCTTATAGAAATTCAATAGACTTACAATAATTATATAAATAATTCCAAAAAAAAATATTGAAGAAAAAAAAATAAACAAATAACAAATATTTACTATAAATAAATATAACAATAATTAAGGTAATAGCTGTAATACACACACTCAAATTAACTTTTGTATATAGATAATATTTATTTGATGAATAGGAGGATAATCCGTAGGAATCCGAGGTCGAAGTCAAATGCAAATCTTCAGAATTTAAATGAAAACGAATTAATGCAATGTAAAAATAAAAATTAAATATTCTAAGAACCAAAACCATTAGACCAAAAAAAAATCAACGAAACACTTCGTTTTCTATTTTCGAGCAATGTTTAAGGTGAAAAAAAATAAACATTACCCCTAATAAAATAGAATCGGATCTAACCATTAACAGTGGGCAATAATCAAATTTTTTTTTCGACTTAGCAACTCAAATACTAAAAGCAGATGTGCCGTTAGAATAAAAAAAAGATGATTGCAACTGAAAATAGGACAACGATTATCCATTAAATACTAGGGATAATAAAAAAAATCAAAACGGCAAAACAAAATTTATAACCATATCTGAATTCAAGATAATAAAAAAAAATCAAAATTGGAAGAAGGAACTTTAACCTTAAAATAAATTCTGTTAATAACGCAATACAAAAAAAACCTAACTGAATTCTAAACGGTCATTCCCCGCCAAATATCAAATCCCACATGGAAGAAAATTGGTGTATAAATGCTCCGCAAAATCAGTTATTTAAATTAATTATAAAACGCACTAAATCAAGGTCCCTTTAGTTAGTTTGGGCGCCATTTTGTTACGGTTGGCAAGGAAAAAAAAATTTTCACCGCAACCGCAAACATAAAACACTTGCGTGTTTTGAATGGTTCGGAACAACACAACAAAAAAATGGTCTTAGCCTGAGCTCAGTCTAGAGAGGTCGTTAGTCGTGGGTGTATTGCTCTGAACCACTCGATACGGAAATAAAATAAAAAAAAACTGAAACTAAAATATCACATTTGCCTTCGACCTACCTACATTCTCACGAACTATCCTCCTTGGAGTTCACTCATCTATCCATAATTAATTGCAATCTAAACGAAAATTAAAAAATATCCCGACCCTAATGTACATAATTGTGAATAGCAGAAAGAAAATGGAAAGAGAGAGAGATAGAGAGAGAGAGAAGCTGAAATAAAATTTATTAGCTAAAAAAAAATAATATAACTATAATAGAAAAAAAAATATATAAGCATGCACTTTAATTGATAACGTTAAATCTAACGCACTGTAAGAAAAACTGCGAAAAACCACGAACAGTGGGAGCAGAAGAAAAAAAAATTTGACCATGAAAAAAAATTTAGCAGAATAAGAAAATGTAAGATAATTTAAAGGAATCACAAAATTAATATGAATTTGATTTGAAAACTACGTTATATAAACAAACTAAAAAGAAACACTATGGGGATATAAAAAATTGAACATGAAAATCAATGAACTCAAAAGGAAAATACTAAATATAAAAAAAAATGAAAATAAAAATAAATATATTACTAACGGATTTGTTTTCTCCCGGCTGCCAACTGCTGACTTCCACTTCACTGACTGCAACCGATCTTCGAAACGTAATCAATATCCACGCCCAACTCTGCACAGTTATTTTATATGTTTAAATCTCATATACACTCGTTTGTTTAGATCAAATACTGCAAATGTTTCACTGTATGCAGATTCAAACTGGCATGGCAATAATTGAGCCGTAAACTTTTAATTTTAGCATATTTACTGCTAAATTCACTTGAGCCGCAGATAATATAACGGGTGAAGGCCTTTGATAATTCACTCGACCAGCAAAAACAACAGGAACAGATAGACAAATAAAATGCACTACGTCTATATAACAATGTCTAATCTTTTATTATTACAAACTTTGTAAAATTTCCACAATTTTCTTTTAATATTTTATTCTAGTTTTAGTTGCTTTTTATTTTGTGTTTATTTATGTAATTAATTTGATTTTTTTTTATAACAATAATACAGTTTTTAGCTAACACAAATATTCGTAATTATTATTATTTTTTTTTATTTCAACACCAAATCAAATACAATTTCATTTTCATTAACAACAATACATTTTAATGGTTTTATTTTATTTTTCATGGACGGTCCTTTCTTCTTATATTGCACTCACACGTTTTGAGAAACAAACACGAATCGAGCTGCACGCCTATGCTCGTGTATCACAAAAAAAAATTCAACAACAAAAACTAAATAAATCGATAAAACTCAACGGATGAGTTATCTTGTCTCATCGAGACCAAAAATTTGACTGACTTTTAAAGAAACTCTTTCGATCGCACCGCGTTAACAATTTTAAATTTTATTTCCAATGCTTCTCCTCTCTCACATCTCCAATGACTACCTTCCCCTCCCTTCCAATAGCAAACAAAATTATTCCCTCAATATCATGGGTAAATGAGTGCACCATCATTACACGTGCATATAATTAACAAAAAAAAACCCGAGGATAACCCATTGGTGGGCATGGTCAGTTGGCCACAAAAATAACAATTAATTTAATGATTGTTACAATCGTGGGGACGTACCCATCGACTCCCTGAGTGTCTCAATAGGCCAGGCTACTAAAGGTATAAAGCAATCTTTGATTTTAACACATAGTGCTAGTCACCTGGACTTCATATATTTTAGGGGAAACCTATCATGATTGATGAATGAAATATTTAGTTTGTACAGAACGATGACTTATCAAGACCGAATATCTTTCGCATGGAATATACCAATATTCTTACCGTTTTTAAGGACCAACTCGTATGCGACTATACCAACTTTTCTAACAATTTTTGCCTCGACAAATTTCGGAGCCAGCTTTGCCGAAAATTTTCGCGGAGCATTACTTTGCGAGAAATTCCGCACATAAACGGTTTGACCGACACTTAAATCCCTCAGTTTACTACGTAAGTTGTAATTATTAGCTCCTCGGTTATAAGCTTGTTTTAGGTGGCAAAGAATGATTTCCTGACACATATTTAAACGGTTCGTTTTTGCCTGCACGGATACACCCCTGTCATTAGTCAAATCAAGTTTCTGCAATACCTTATAATCGTCGCCGTGAGTCACCATATGCTGGCCAAACATGATAAAATGAGGAGAAAACCTAGTCGAGGAGTGCACGACATTACGAAGGGCGCAGGTTATATCCGGAATATGGAGGTCCCAATTTTGATGGTCGTCGAAGATGTAAGCTCGTATGGCGGATATTATTGAGCGATTCACCCTTTCGGATGAATTCGATTGCGGAGAATACTTCGGTGTTTGCATGTGGGTAATTCCGTATTTTTCTAAAAGCATCTGAATATTCCTCGAATTAAACTGGGAGCCATTGTCCGAAATTATGGTCTCAGGCACTGAATAGACTTTAAATATTTCATTTTCAAGCACCTTACATACTTCCGTGGACAATGCATGCCTCATGGGTTTCAAAAATATATATTTGCTAAACGCATCTAGAATGATAAATAATACTGTGTTCCCAAGTTTTGACCTTGGATAAGGCCCAATGAAGTCAATATACAGTCGTTGCATGCATCGTTCCACCCGAATTTGTTGGCCCATTGGTGGCTTTAAAGCATAGTTTAATGGTTTGGTTTGCTTGCAAACACTACACTGATTAATGTATGATCGCACGTCCTGTGCCATGCGAGGCCAGTAATACAAGCGTTGCAACTTTTCGAGCGTCTTGGAAATCCCTTGGTGTGCAGACATAGGTGGGTCATGCGATTGGCTAATAAGATTAGGAATAAGCTCGGCCGGTACGTATAATTTCCAAATCGGTAGATCTGTCATTTCTGTGGTATGATTATCAGATGGATTTGCGTAAATCTTTCCATCAACTACTAAAAAATTTTTGAGAGACTTTGGAGCAGTTTCAATTTTGCGTATCAGTTCAGTATATTGGTTTGATAAGAATGAAGGAGAATTCAAATCGATATGCGGTACATTAGGCAATCCATTACCTATAATTTCGTCGACATATGCACGAGATAGTGTATCAGGAACAATATTTTGTGACCCTTTCCGATGCTCAATGTGAAAATTAAAGGACTGAAGCTTCAAGCTCCACCTCGCTAATCGACCAGTTAAATCTTTTTGGCTCATGAGCCATTTTAAGCTTGCATGATCCGTCAAGATTGTGAATTCGCAACCCTCTACGTAAGCCCGAAACTTTTTCACGCTAAGTACGGCCGCATAGCATTCAAGCTCCGTTATGGAGTAATTTTGTTGGGCTGGATTGAGTCTTTTTGACATATAGGCGATTGGATGCTCGCCTCCGTCTTCGCCAACCTGGAAGAGGACACTACCTACTCCTGAACGACAAGCATCGCATTGAATGAAAAATGGCTTTCTAAAATTTGGGTATACCAGAACAGGCGCTGTTGTTAAAGCATTTTTCAACCGATCAAATGAAATCTGACACTTTTCATTCCATATAAATTTTGTATTCTTCTTAAGTAGGTCTGTTAACGGTGAAGATAAAACTGCATATTTTGAGATAAAGCGCCGGTACCACCCCGTCATCCCCAAGAAACTACGCAACTTCTTTACACTGGTTGGAACTGGAAACTCTTTGATAGCTTGAACTTTTTCTGGGTCCACTCGAAGAGTACCATCGCCAACGATATACCCGACATAGCGTATATTTTTCTGTAGGAACCTGCTTTTCTCCAGATTTACTGTTAAACCCGCGGAAGTCAAGTGTTTAGCAACAGTTTTAAGTAACTCAATATGTTCCTGGAACGTACCACTTGTAACCAAGAGATCGTCCAAGTATACAAAAACTTGGTCCTGGAGCTGGTGTGGAATTACCCGGTGCATTAGTCGACACATGGTCTGCGGGGCGTTGCAGAGCCCGAACGGCATCACGGTAAACTGATACAAGGGACGGCCAGGGACGGTAAACGCTGTTTTATCGCGGGACTCCTGAGCCAGCGGGATCTGCCAAAATGCATCCTTAAGATCGATGCTCGAGATAAATTTGGTTTTATCCAACCGACTCAGAAGCCCATCGATTATTGGCAGCGGATACGCGTCCTTAACCGTCACCTCGTTCAACCGTCGGGCATCAAGACATAAACGCACTTTGCCACTCGCTTTTCGGACCAATGTCACCGGGGAACTCCACGAACTTGACGACTCCTCTATAACTCCCAATGAGCACATCCTTTCAATCTCTTTGTCAAGCTCGGCTTGCACTGGCGGGGAGACAGGATAGTACCTTTGCTTAATGGGTGCTGCTGTTCCAACATCGATGTGGTGTGATAATAGCGAAGTCTTTCCAAGTCCTAGTCTGGTGAACGATGGTAATTCGTTAATGGCATTAGACAGCGCGATTTCTTGCAATTCCGAAAGTATGTGTCGATTTAAGTCTTCCTCAGGTTTAGTATTTTGCGAATTCTGTTCCAGTTCTGAGATCATGGTGGGTATGATTCCAAACAGCTTCCAAAAGTCTATACCTAAATATAGCTTTTGTTTAAGTCCTGGTATTAGGTATATACGCATGTCACGTTGTATCCCATTGAATGACACCTTAAACCAAATGTATCCAAATACACGCTGCTGCTGGCCACTAGCGGTTTTAACCAGTGATGGAAAGTTTCGTACCTCATATTTAGGATGGTTGAGAAATTTTGAACTTTCACTACCGAAAGCAGTAATTGACGCGCCACTATCCATTAATCCGCGATATTTAATACCATCAATAATTACATCGGCGTATGGTCGGTTATCTAACTCATCAGTGATAAACGTTTCTGCAATATTGAATCGTAACTGCTTGCGGTTGCTCCAGTATTCTTTTGCCCGATAAAGATTTCGATTTTGTTTTGGTGCGATTGGTAATTCAGACTTGGCCTTAATAGAAGAGAATGAATTTTGAGTTACAGACATATCCGGGTTAGGTTTGGTGATACTGCTTGAACGAAAATCCTTAAAGTTTGTCGTGCAGTTTAAGTGTTGTGTTGAATTCTCCATCAAAGTTCGGAGTCGGTATTCGCCGCTGCTTCGACTGTAGTTGTCTTGGGCTGGAATTTCCTCCGAGGAAACGGATTTCCAGTAGTCTGTAACCTCGGTAGATCGTTTCCCTGGCATCTAAAACAATTTGGTTTTAGAATGTCCGGTCTTCCGCATCCGAAACAAAAGATTTTTGTCACTGGTTTATTACAGTCGAAGTAACCATGTCCTATGTCATGGCAGTTCCAACAGATCAATAAGGAATCATTCTTATTCCGTTGCCTGGAGTCATTAGCTTGATTTGCAGAAAATTTTTTGTTCAACGACAAGGCAGCTATACTATTATTGAGATTTCCTTGTTCATATCCAAACATTTGACCTGTTTGAGAAGGTTCATAATTAAATTTATCATTACCACCATCAGCTTCCACTTCACTAACAAATCGTCGAGTGCAAAACATTTCTGGTTCATAATGGGTCCTTTTCCACGAATCTTCTAAAGCTACACATCGCCTCACTAAATCACTTATGGTATGAATAACTTTGTCAGCCAAGGCATTTTGCAACCCAGGCCTCATGTTTCTTCGTAGTATGAGAAGAACGTCAGCATCCGGCGGTGGACTACGATACTGTAGTGTCATGGCCTGAATGTCATTATAGAAGACCATAAAAGACTCTTTGGGTTTTTGTTTTCGAGCGTCTATCATTTGCCTAACATCTAGGTCGGTTCTACGGTCTTGGAACCTTTCAAGCAAACCTTCTTTTAATTTATCCCAGGTCATATCTGGATTTAACTTCAAAAAACACCAAAACCAATTTGATGCAGTTCCCCTTAGAATAGTTGCCAGTTCGTTACACCGATTTGATGCAGGCACGTTGTGAAATCGTGCGAGATGCTCAAAACGGAAAAGAAATCCTTCAATAGTCAAGCCATCTGGTGTACCCTCGAATGAGATGTTCCATTTCGTGGCTGGTGGATACCGTGATACGTGTGTTTCATATGGTCTGTTATAATTAGCATCAAGATGAAATGATTCAGGTATATGTTGATGATCTGGTTGAGATTTAGTGTTCTTCGTATTGTACTTTGTCATGCCTGCACGGCTTGGAATTTCATCATTTTGCTTGTTCGGTTCGGTAACTGTAGCTGGGTTTCCATTTGGCGTACCGTCAACACGTGAAGGGTTAAGATTTGACCGTTTAATGCTAGCTGTTTCTTCGATATCTTCCTCTTCATCCGTTGGTACTTCGTTCACCGGTAAATCAATACTGCCATTTATTTCGGATATTGTTTTGTCAAAATCTTTAGTTTCCTCAGAAATAGTTTTGAAACTGTCTCTTAGTTGAATTGCCGTGTCAATTAAGTCAAGGCATTTTTGTTTGTACTTGCGGCTGGTAGAAGACAAGCGTTTTAGTCGTTCGATAACATGCAAAATACGTGAATCAGTCTGCGCAACTATGTTTGTCTTAATATCTTCCACACTGGTAATTCCAATCAATACATTTCGGTGTTCAACCAATTTGTTCGTACATATACGGATTTCGTCCTGTGGTCTTTTAGTCGCTGCGGAATGTGCACGACTTGGTTTAATGGTTGGATGTTCGGTTTCATCTTTTATGAAGGTCCGCAATGAATTTAAATTGGACATAGGGTCCTTATTTAACTGTCGAACTAGACATTCGATGGCAAACTCATCGGGATTCAAATGTTCAGCATCCATTTTTCCAAAAATTGGTTTTTGATCAGGCAATAAATTATACTAATATTCGCGAAAATTTCAACAATGAAAGGTTTTCCTTATAGAAATTCAATAGACTTACAATAATTATATAAATAATTCCAAAAAAAAATATTGAAGAAAAAAAAATAAACAAATAACAAATATTTACTATAAATAAATATAACAATAATTAAGGTAATAGCTGTAATACACACACTCAAATTAACTTTTGTATATAGATAATATTTATTTGATGAATAGGAGGATAATCCGTAGGAATCCGAGGTCGAAGTCAAATGCAAATCTTCAGAATTTAAATGAAAACGAATTAATGCAATGTAAAAATAAAAATTAAATATTCTAAGAACCAAAACCATTAGACCAAAAAAAAATCAACGAAACACTTCGTTTTCTATTTTCGAGCAATGTTTAAGGTGAAAAAAAATAAACATTACCCCTAATAAAATAGAATCGGATCTAACCATTAACAGTGGGCAATAATCAAATTTTTTTTTCGACTTAGCAACTCAAATACTAAAAGCAGATGTGCCGTTAGAATAAAAAAAAGATGATTGCAACTGAAAATAGGACAACGATTATCCATTAAATACTAGGGATAATAAAAAAAATCAAAACGGCAAAACAAAATTTATAACCATATCTGAATTCAAGATAATAAAAAAAAATCAAAATTGGAAGAAGGAACTTTAACCTTAAAATAAATTCTGTTAATAACGCAATACAAAAAAAACCTAACTGAATTCTAAACGGTCATTCCCCGCCAAATATCAAATCCCACATGGAAGAAAATTGGTGTATAAATGCTCCGCAAAATCAGTTATTTAAATTAATTATAAAACGCACTAAATCAAGGTCCCTTTAGTTAGTTTGGGCGCCATTTTGTTACGGTTGGCAAGGAAAAAAAAATTTTCACCGCAACCGCAAACATAAAACACTTGCGTGTTTTGAATGGTTCGGAACAACACAACAAAAAAATGGTCTTAGCCTGAGCTCAGTCTAGAGAGGTCGTTAGTCGTGGGTGTATTGCTCTGAACCACTCGATACGGAAATAAAATAAAAAAAAACTGAAACTAAAATATCACATTTGCCTTCGACCTACCTACATTCTCACGAACTATCCTCCTTGGAGTTCACTCATCTATCCATAATTAATTGCAATCTAAACGAAAATTAAAAAATATCCCGACCCTAATGTACATAATTGTGAATAGCAGAAAGAAAATGGAAAGAGAGAGAGATAGAGAGAGAGAGAAGCTGAAATAAAATTTATTAGCTAAAAAAAAATAATATAACTATAATAGAAAAAAAAATATATAAGCATGCACTTTAATTGATAACGTTAAATCTAACGCACTGTAAGAAAAACTGCGAAAAACCACGAACAGTGGGAGCAGAAGAAAAAAAAATTTGACCATGAAAAAAAATTTAGCAGAATAAGAAAATGTAAGATAATTTAAAGGAATCACAAAATTAATATGAATTTGATTTGAAAACTACGTTATATAAACAAACTAAAAAGAAACACTATGGGGATATAAAAAATTGAACATGAAAATCAATGAACTCAAAAGGAAAATACTAAATATAAAAAAAAATGAAAATAAAAATAAATATATTACTAACGGATTTGTTTTCTCCCGGCTGCCAACTGCTGACTTCCACTTCACTGACTGCAACCGATCTTCGAAACGTAATCAATATCCACGCCCAACTCTGCACAGTTATTTTATATGTTTAAATCTCATATACACTCGTTTGTTTAGATCAAATACTGCAAATGTTTCACTGTATGCAGATTCAAACTGGCATGGCAATAATTGAGCCGTAAACTTTTAATTTTAGCATATTTACTGCTAAATTCACTTGAGCCGCAGATAATATAACGGGTGAAGGCCTTTGATAATTCACTCGACCAGCAAAAACAACAGGAACAGATAGACAAATAAAATGCACTACGTCTATATAACAATGTCTAATCTTTTATTATTACAAACTTTGTAAAATTTCCACAATTTTCTTTTAATATTTTATTCTAGTTTTAGTTGCTTTTTATTTTGTGTTTATTTATGTAATTAATTTGATTTTTTTTTATAACAATAATACAGTTTTTAGCTAACACAAATATTCGTAATTATTATTATTTTTTTTTATTTCAACACCAAATCAAATACAATTTCATTTTCATTAACAACAATACATTTTAATGGTTTTATTTTATTTTTCATGGACGGTCCTTTCTTCTTATATTGCACTCACACGTTTTGAGAAACAAACACGAATCGAGCTGCACGCCTATGCTCGTGTATCACAAAAAAAAATTCAACAACAAAAACTAAATAAATCGATAAAACTCAACGGATGAGTTATCTTGTCTCATCGAGACCAAAAATTTGACTGACTTTTAAAGAAACTCTTTCGATCGCACCGCGTTAACAATTTTAAATTTTATTTCCAATGCTTCTCCTCTCTCACATCTCCAATGACTACCTTCCCCTCCCTTCCAATAGCAAACAAAATTATTCCCTCAATATCATGGGTAAATGAGTGCACCATCATTACACGTGCATATAATTAACAAAAAAAAACCCGAGGATAACCCATTGGTGGGCATGGTCAGTTGGCCACAAAAATAACAATTAATTTAATGATTGTTACACAATCGAACAAACTAAAAGCAAAAATGGCAAATTGTTCTTCTTCAGAGTGCATTTTTCGAGTTAATCGAAAACGACATTATAATATTTTATAAATTGTCTTGATAATGGTCTACAACACTCAAATATCGACTCATATTTTATAAATAAAAATATTTTAAATTAAATAAGGTCTACAATTTAGCCAAGTATACAAATTATAACTATACAAAAACATTCAACTATATTGATACTAGAGAATTATCGTACATTCAATATACTATATATATCCTAAGTGCCTGGGACCACAGAATTTTTTAAAATTGATTTATTTTCTGTTAGAGTATGTCGTGACCTACTCGAAATAAGTTTCAGTTAGAATGGCCGGTGTTTAGAAATACCAGGAAAATCCCGGGAAACTCGATATACGATAATTCTCTTGTGTTATATTTGTGACTTATAATTCTACTTCATCTTACAAATTGCAAGTGAACACGGAGAAAAAAATTATTGATTTATTTACTATACATATAATATAGTACTCAAATTTTACCATATGTACGGCGGACTTTACTATTTGCTTAGTAGTATGTGCAATATAGGAATCATAACTATAAGAACCAAATAATTGTATAGCATAGAAGTGTTTCCTATAATCAATAGTAATTGTTACTATACGATATATGAAATTTTACTATTTTTATGATCACCGATTCTATTCACATCATTTAATGTTTTCATAATGTTATACGAGTAGTAAGCGCTCCGATAAAAAGCCACAAATGCATGGGCTTTTATAATTTATGGCAATGTGTCCTAAATTTTTTTCTCCATGAATTAATTAAATTTTAGAATTTCTTATTGCGTAGTTTGGAATTTTATTCGCTAGTTCCCAGTTTCACTAATACTCTGAAATTTTTAGTTATTGTTGTAGTTTTTTAGGAATATTTCGTAGTTTTAGGAAAATTTTCACAATCATATATGGTTCGATATGATTATATACCTGAATACATAATAAACACTTAAAAACTTGTTTACGTTAATATTTCAATCAAGACAATACCTTCGCCATTATTTTTTAAATCGGTTATTTTCAAATAAAAATTTTAGTCGATAGCATCAATTTAAACAAATTCGAAGAAAAAATTTGTTAGGTAATTTAAAGCAAGCAGAAGTAAATATCCAAATAAGGTTAAATATACAGCACACTTATCACATCACACATTGCTAATAATTAATTTAATTTATATTTCCCTGAGTTCGTCGAATTCTAAAAGATGATATACCGTATTCTGTAAATTACCAATTTAACAAACGTGTTCAAAATTAAAATTTGAATAATCAAACTTGTGATAATTCTCATCCAAGATTGTTGTTGTATGATAGAACCGCGTAAATCTTTAATCTTTTACAATTCTCCCTGTCTCGTACACGCGCAAATTTTCAAAGTTTTGCTTAGTTCATTTTATTCTAATTAGTACATCTTGACTTACGTAAGTTTTACTTTTCTTACTAAAGTTGTTAAGACAATGCGAGAAGACAAATTTGGTGTATCTCTCTTTAATCGTCAATAACAATAACAATTTACACAGCAAAAATTCGTATATAAAGCCGAAATTACATTTTTATCAATCAGTAACAAAGTTATATTCTTAATGAAAAGATCGTGAATTATTAAATATTAACCAAAACAAATATTTAGTATTATAAAACATAAAAAATGGAATCGAAAGTTTTAATAATTGTTATTGTGATTGTGTGTGCTATCAACTTATTAACAGTCGAATCAAGATCACTAAAAGCAAAACGAGATGCAACAATACATCCAAATGAATTAGTTGTCGCAGTTGCTGATGGCGAAGACATGGAACTAGCTGAATCGAACATCTTCCTACCGACATTCCGGTACAAATCATTCAATGGGCGCAGTGGAGTTCGAGGACGCAGAGATTTGACAGCCGTACAAAAAGGTGAAATAAGCCAGAATGCATTAAGAACTAAACGAGATGCACCAATATATCCAAATGAACTAGTTGCCGCAAATGCTGAGGCTGAAGATATGGAACTGGCTGAATCAAACATCTTCTTACCGATTTTCCGGTACAAATCGTTTAATGAACGTAGAGGAGTTCGAGAACGCAGAGATTTCTCAAACGTACAAAACAGTGAAATGAGTCACTACGCACTAAGACCTAAGCGAGATGCTATAATATATTCAAATGAATTAGTTGCCGCAACCGCCGGTGATGAAGATATGGAACTTGCTGAATCGAATATTTTCCTACCGGTATTCCGATACAAATCATTCAATGAACGTAGAGGAGTTTGAGAAAGTAAAAATATTACGGCCTTGCAAAAATAGTGAAATGAGCTTGATTACGCTTAAAATGGATTGCTGATGGAACCTGCTGAATATAATATTTTCCTATCTGTATTCCGGCACAAGTCGTTCAAAGAATCTAGAAGAATTCGCAACTAATTATTTGTGCATTTAACAAAATAAAGGAAATCAAATCTTTGATTGAATTTAAACATTGTTTGGTTTAAATTTAATGTATGTGTAATAAAAATTTCACATTATTTAATGTTTATATTGATTGTTATTTTACATTAAATTAATAAAATTATAAAAATTGAAAATTATTCAAGAAATATTTTATTTAAACATGGGTTCTTAAAATAATTACTTTCAGTTGTTCTAGTAGAATCGTTTATTTGAAACCGTATTGTCCCAGAATTGGTTTCACTTGTAAGAGTCATGCAAGGGTGTAAAAGTTTGATTTTTCTGTACTTTTCGTAGCTTTTCGCCATTTTTGCAATAATGTAGCTGCTATAAATATAACCGTTAGAAACTGCAACAAATGTCACAGCTCGTTTTATCAGAATCGCCAATTTCGAGTGACTTTATTTTGTACTATTAAAAAATGTGACGAAAAATTGTCATTTCATCAGAATCTATCCGCTTATATTCATACTCCTCTGAACATATTTTGAAGTTTTATGCAAAAAATAAATTAAGTCTTTTTGTGCGTTTGGTTCGTCTAATTAAAATTAGAAATAAATTTTGCGTCAACGAGAACTAAAAATTATTAATTTAACACTATCGTACCGCGTACAGTTAACTTAAACATTTATTCATTTTTAATACAAGCCAAATTAAGGGCCGAAAAATTATCAACAAGTCGTCATGTGATTTCTATCTTGTCCTATACGCCTTTGTAAAACTTTACAGAAATCAAATTTTAAATTTTAAGCATAAATACGCTTAACTTCTTCAATAAGTTCCGAATTGTTCTTTGTTCCTATACAAAGCCTTGGTATTTCTTTAAATGCTCCGACAGTAAAAATGCAGCTATCCTTAAAACTGGAGCAAGGAAAACGTTTTGGAGCAAAAATGGGATAAATGGATATAGGACACTAGAAGAAGAAGTAACAGAAGAAAAAGCCAACAATAGAAAACGAATTCAAAATTTCCACAAATTTCAAATTTTATTGCGTATAATAAAAAATTTAAATAATAATGTATATTTTATATACAATAAATAATTCAATTTATACAAAATTTAAATTAAATATAAGTATTTCAGTCCAATATATTTTAATTTCAATCATATTTTGGTTATGTCAACGTGAAAATTAAATTAGGTGTCACGGCTTTTGTGCGGCATTTTCAAAATCGCTCTGTAGAATTCCTGATCATCTAGTGGCATGTAGTCGAACATCGATACTAGGTCTTTAATTTTTTCTTTGAAAATTACACCGGGTGAGTTTAACTGTGCTGGATTGGGTAGCTTTAATACAGTGAAACTAAACTTACTAAAATTTAATCCCAAGGAAGCTTGATTGTAGTTATAAAAATCACAGAACTGCATCTGCATTAATTTTAAGTGCACTTTATTGTACTGCATTGACCTTAAATGCCTAATAAGTGAAACAGGACTATGGTAGCTTACATGTTTTAAATGCCTGTCTATAAGGCTATGTACAGCATCAAGTTCTTGAATCCTAGAATGGCCAGGAATTGAATATCTCTGTGCGATATTTGTTAATCTGACCAGAGTATAAGTTTCGTAATTTCCTGATTATCCTTGAAAATGGCTTTCAATATTTTTATGAGAGCACTGGCAATGTCATTTCCTGTTCTACCACTCTGGCTTTCATACTAAAGGGAACAATACGTAACTTGTGTGGCAATATCCGGTCAAATTATAAAGGTTGAACATTCTTTTATAAAAAAAATTTAAGTATTCCCTTTTGGTAAAGAGAACACATTTTCTAGGTCATATGCTATAATTGCTATCGATTTGTCTTGTAGCACTAGTGCAATGTCAGCGGCTTTGCGTGCTTTGGCATTTTCGTTTAAAAGCCGATGTTTTTTAAAATCATTTACTTTGCCTTCGGTAGGTTCGGATATGTTTTGAAACTTGCTGCAAATATCACAGATATCTTTTATTGGCACAAAAACAGATAAATTATACTCTGTGTTAAATATTTTCCTATATACATATATGATATTTCGGTTCTTTCAATCCTGTAGTCTCTTTATATAAATTATACATTTTTTTAATGGATAATCCACCTTCAAGGTATTGCCTCTTTGTTCCAGCTCACATGTAATGGGAGTCTATACACGGAAAACTCTGGATGTGTATTCTAACTTGTTGTAATAGCGATTCGTTTATCGATTTTTTTTTATGTTTCCCTCTAGTGGACGGTTTTGGAACGCCAGTATCTGGTTGGAAATGATTTTACCAAATGTTGTCAAAAAAAATGCTCCACAAACTCTCAATTTATGTTTTCCATGTTGAAAGAAATACTTAAAAGAATTTTGTTTCCTTGAATTTTCTGAAACCGTTCGTTTCCGTTTCGCTGAAGTAACCGTAACGTATTTGGCATAAAATATTTTTTTTCCTCGTCGGTTAGAATCCACAAATTTCCGTGAATATCTTTTCTTTTTTCCTCCGAAAATAAAACAACACAATCATATGGGCACGTTTTATCACATGTAGTTGGTTTCACTTATTTAGGTGGAATGATTTTTCCACTGATGTTGGTGTATTCTTCACCAAATTGCCTTTTGCGCTTCATAATTTCCTTTTTTCAGTGTAATTTGTCCCTAGATTTTTTTCGTGATGGTGCTCCTATGTGAGTTACGGATCCTGGTTGAAGAAGGGTATATGCGTCTTATACTGGGAGTTCTATCATATTAGTATCGTTTGCCGGTTCATAGGTGGGATCATCTAATGAATCATCGTCGTATAAACTTATATTAGAACTGAAAGCTTCACTACTGCAAGAAATAGTAGCACCCTCTGAATGGAAAACTGTTTCTAAAATTCTATAGGAAACAAAATGAGATATAAATATATTAACGAAAGCAATTTTAATTTTCGATTACCGTTCAACACTAGAATCGATAGTTCGGACTGGCGAAGACATATTTTCTGTAGCATCCATTGACATAAAATTTTCTGATAACGGTAATTTATAGAATTAAAATAATGCACGTGTTCAACAGGTTAAATAACTAATAATTTTTAAAACAAACGAAAAACAAAAATATTATTCCACGTGTTCACATTACAAATGATAAACAAGTACTAAATACTTTTTCCACAAAAAATATTACGTTGCGTCCTATTTCCAGGATACAAAATATAAAAATAAAAATTTTTGTTTTGCTTGTAATTTGGGTCCTACGTCAATAATAACTCATTTTTGGAAAACAATAGGACAAGATAGAACTCACGTGACGAAGTATCTAGAATTATTAAAGGAAATCTCACTTAATCTTGAACCGCTTATGCTAGCGCTACAAGAACTAAGCAAAGAAAGGCGACACTAATAACAGGTGAAGACACTGTTTTAACGGAATTTTAAAAGCTAAAGGAAATTAATACACTTTTTTCTCAAGACCCGTTTGTAAATTTGGAAAGCATAGTTGACGGACGGCGTTAAAAGGAAGTAATTTCATTATTACAATATTTGCATCACGGCAGTTATCCAAAAAAAAAGATTATATCATATAGAACCATAAAACAATTTACATGAAGGACTACTTACTATAAACCCTGTATCAACGGATGGTTAACGGACGTTTTAAAAAAAATCGAAATTAATTAGCCGTTTATACATTTAATGGTCTTCTTATTTTTGAAATGGTTTTATAAATAAAAAATGGTGTGAGTCTCGGGACCTGAGTCTCGGGACCCAAATCTCGGTGACTGAATTAAACTTCGCCGATAGACAATAATTTGTTACGCGCGAATTTGATTCGTTTTCAGTTTGTATTGGGCCCAAGACGGCAAACTTTTGTAAACGGAATTAAACCCATTTAAAATTTATTCATTTTAAAGAAGTTAGAAAGAAGAATTAGTCACTCGGACTTAATTCGGTCCTTCTAATTTGTGTGCTTATTTAGTTTCGCTGTTGTCCATTGGCCTATCAAAACAAGATTTTAAATTCGTTTCGAAATATGCACAACACTTGTCTGTGACGGTGGTTCTGATTATACAACAGTTAAAACTTATTGCTATGCTTTTTTATTATTAAACGAAACGTAACCAAATTTCGGATAACACAAGTTGGTCTAGTGTTTATAACTGTCTTAATCACGATTTTACTACTGAAAGAAATTATTTTAAGAATCCATGTTTAAATAAAAATTTTTTCGTCAATTTTCAATTTTTATAATTTTATTAATTAAATGTAAAACAACAATCAATATAAACATTAAATAATGTGAAATCTTTAGTACACGTTAATTAAATTTAAGTTTGATTCTCTCCATATTTTAAGATTCCCAAAATTTTTTAGTTGCGAATTCCTGAAGATTCATTGAATGACTTATGTCGGAAAACAGGTAGGAAAATATTATATTCAGCAGGTTCCATATCTTCATCATCAGCAGACGCGGCAATTAATCCATTTTAAGCGTAATCAAGCTCATTTCAATATTTTTGCAAGGCCGTAATATTTTTACTTTCTCAAACTCCTCTACGTTCATTGAATGATTTGTATCGGAATATCGGTAGGAAAATATTCGATTCAGCAAGTTCCATATCTTCATCGCCGGCGGCAGTTGCGGCAACTAATTCATTTGAATATATTGGAGCATCTCGCTTAGGTCTTAGTGCGTAGTGGCTCATTTTACTATTTTGTACGTCTGATAAATCTCTGCGTTCTCGAACTCCTCTACGTTCATTGAACGATTTGTACCGGAAAATCGGTAGGAAGATGTTGGATTCAGCCGGTTCCATATCTTCAGCCTCGGCATTTGCGGTAACTAGTTCATTTGGATATATTGGTGCATCTCGTTTAGTTCTTAATACATGTTGGCTTATTTCAACTTTTTGTACGGCTGTCAAATCTCTGCGTCCGCGAACACCACTGCGTCCATTGAATGATTTGTACCGGAATATCGGTAGGAAGATGTTCGATTCAGCTAGTTCCATGTCTTCACCATCAGCAGTTGCGACAACTAATTCATTTAGATGTACTGGAGCATCTCGCTTAGCTCTTAGTGATCTTGATTCGACTGTTGATAAGTTGATAGCACAAACAATCACAATAATAATTAGCATTATTTTTGATGCCATTTTTATATTTTATAATAATGATTTTTTTGTTAAATATTTAATAATTCACGATCTTTTCAATAAGAATATAACTTTGTTACTGATTGCTAAAAATGTAGTTTCGGCTTTATATACGGATTTTTGCTGTGTAAATATTTTTTGTTATTTACGATTAAAGAGAGATACACCAAATTTATCTCCTCATGTTGTCTTAACAACACCAATATATCAGTAAGAAAAAGTAACATATACGTAAGTCAAGATGTACTAATTAGAATAAAATGAACTAAGCAAAACTTTGAAAATTTTCGCGTGTGCGAGATGAAGAGAATTTTAAAATATAAAAGAATTACGCGGTTCTATCATACAACACTTGTATGAGAATTTTGCAAGTTTGAGTATTAACATTTTAATTTTGAACACGTTTGTAAAATTGGTACTGATTTAAAAAGCAATGGCGAAAGTACCGTCCTGATGTGAAAACTAAATACCAAATAAAAAGTATGGCTAATATATTTTGTACTTGTATATGTTGGCGATCAATTGTCGCCAACCATCGCCACAAATTTATCAGTATTTTTTTTCGGCGATGGCTATACAAGGTGAAAAACACACATTAATTTATTTTGGAATAATTAGGCTGATTTTCAATTTTGTAATCATAATAACTTGTAATGCTGCCTGGTTATTTCGTTATGTTTTAAATAGACGTTAACAAGTTTTTAGGACTTTTAACCCTCATACGATCTTTGGGTGAAATTTCATCCATTTAAGTATGTATGTATACTTATATTTGGTAACAAATGTTCGCACACATCCACACTAGTTTTATTGAGCCTGTTTACATTTGTATTCTTGCATCAGTTTTCCTCGTTTCTTACCTCTGGACCCAAGACCTAGTTTTTAGTTTATTGGTAAGGAGGTAAGAAACTAGGAAAAAACTGATGCGGAATTCGAGTGTAAACAGAACCATTAGTAGTGCTTATAACACATACTATATAAATTGGTGTATGTATTTCATTTCTTCGATTTCATAGGAAATTTTATTTTTGTTTCGATATGTAATTCGCTACATGTAGTCGTTAGTATTGATATAGACCCCTTCGAGCAGCAGTTTACAAGTCTAATGGGGAATCTATTGAAAATCTGTGGGATGATCAAAAAGACAGAACAATGTTTCGATGTACCATGGCGAAAAATGACTACTCAAAATGATTACTCGCGTCATACGGTTTGATGATAGGAGCGATCGACAAGAGCGCCGAGCTTGCGATAAATTTACGTCTATTTGTAATCTGTGGGATAAATGGGTTGGCAATATGCCACTACTTTATGTTCCATATTATGAAAACGTGACTATTGACGAGCAATTGTCGGCTTTCCGTGGGTGTTGTCCTTTCAAGCATTATATACCATCTAAGCCAGCAAAATATGGTATTAAAATATGGTCTTTATGTGATAGACCTCGAAATTTGCTTGGAACATGCAGGTATATACTGGAAAAGAATCAAATTTAGCACCTGTAACAAATCAGGGTCAGAATGTGGTGCTAGACCTAGTAAAAGACTTAAAGGGTCGTAATATCACGTGCGATAGATTTTTACAAATCTCAACATGGCTAAAGAAATATTCAAACATAAAAATACAATTGTTGGAACAGTACGCTCAAATAAAACAATTTTTACCAGCCGTCACGAAACAGGAATTACGTCGGCTTCCCGTATTTTTCAGCAACTTTTATTTTTACGAAAATATATCGTTGGTGCAATATGTTCCAAAAAAATATAAAAATATCACATTTTTAAGCACATTTCATCACACAACTACTTCCACGGATGCAAAATGTATACCTGAAATGATCAACTAGTACAATAAAACCAAGTCTGGTGTCGGTACCTTAGATCAAATGGTTGGGACCTATACCACAAAACGAAAAACCAATCGCTGGCGTTTCGCCTTATTTTGTAACATGATAGACGTTTCAAGTGTCAATGCATATGTTTTGTGGCTACTATACAAACGACGTTTGTTTTTAGGACAACTTGGAAATGACCTTGTCTATCAACAAATAATAAGAGGACCCAGATTACCAAGAGAAAACTCTTCAATGGACCTTGTCAAACATTTATGGCACAAGGCTACCGCATCTGATATAACAGAAACATCTAGTATAATCGGCCAATGTTACAGAAAAAGCCGCTATTAAAAAAAGGAAAATCTCGGGGTCTCGCTGTGAGTTTTGCTCCAAAAAAGATTTTTTTTTTCAGTTTTCCATACCTGCCAAAGATCTGTCGGTGGTGAACACAAGACCGTTGTTTACTATTAATCGAATTGCAATAAAACATAAAATTAACTGTAACCAAAATGTAATAAATAAAAATTTTGCTTTATTTCAATATGTGGGTGAAATTTCACTCAAGGGTCACATATGGAACTTTTTATAAGGATCGTATGAGGGTTAATCATATCGAAGCTTATAGGACTTGCGGTGCGGGTACATTAAAATCATAATTTTGACAAATACAATTTACTCCTGAGTCGCTCAAGGATTCGGTAATCCTCTTCGAAAGTCGCACTGCGCTCTTATTCTAAAACAATACTTTGTATTTAGTATATCCTGTTTAAAAAGTTAAATAATGTACTCGTACATTCAAAATTTTTAAAATAAAAATTTTGTAAATACTAATTCCAAAATTTAAATACTTTATGCATAACAGTCTTATGTATCTTATATTTAAATCGCAAATTATCAAATTTAACAAACGTCAAAAATTAAAAATTTGTATTTATAGACGCGGAGAACAAAAGGAAGCATACAAAAAAGTACCCATTGATATATGATCCAAACCGAGAATTATGTTAAGCGTATTTCGGAAGAATAATTAAAATTTACGACCATATGACAAACTATTTCTTACTAAGGTAAAATTATCAAAATTACAGAATCACCGTCAACCAAATGACCAGGGTTTATGTAGTTCCTCCGTAAATTTAGTACTCAATTCTAAGTTTCAGTGGAAAAATATCAAATGTATACATATATTATATAAACAATAAAATGCACCTGAAAACTTGTTTACGTTGACATGCCTGACAAAATACATCAACAATAACATATTTACAATAATAACTAATTGAATAATACAAACAATAATCAAAACAAAAATATTATTTAAAATCAAATAATAGTAACACTCATTTGTTGTTTTTCCACAACCAACGTTTCCAATCCCAACCAAATTCAAAACTACAACAGGTAACAGGTTAATTAAGTTCGGTTGTTAAGAAATATGTAATTTACCTCTAGTTACCTTATTATGTATCCAAAGTCAGTCAATTTGTTTTTAAAGTACTATTGGTGGGATTATTAAAGAAACACGCTTAGAAAGGCAAATAAGCATTAATTAGTCTATTATTTTAAAAGTTATAACGGTGTTCGCTGTACCTGTTAGCGTTTCAAAATGTACTCCATACTATTCAACTACTCCAGGTACGTCAAAATACACTCAGTTTGGTTTCTTTTTGAGAAATAGTGGAAATATTCGGCAATAACCAGAAATGCTTTAATTAACAACTTGTATTTACACTAAAAATAATAAAATTTTACAAACGTGTCGAAAATTAAATTTGCTACTTTCAGACACAGTGATCAAAAACAAATAAATAAAAATTAGCAAAATTAGCTGAACAGACCGGCATATGATCTAGTATCAGAATTAGTTTAAACGTATTTCGGGGGTAAATATAATCAAAATTTACTATCATTGGAATGCAATTTTAGCAAATGTTAATTAATTTACTGAAGTCAATAAAATAACACAAGCAAACAATAATATAACGGTAGTCTTTCACATTATATTGCGATGGATACATAAAACAAATGAAATTGTTGCATCAGCGACTCATTTAAATTACTTGTAATAACAACGTTGAGGTAGAATCTTCGTCATCTTCAATTAAATGGTCAGTGTCAAATTCTGCTAAATAATGTAGTTATTGCAGAAGTAATCTCCTGTAAGAAGTCGAAAAATAAAATGCTATTGAAAAATTGTCATATTTTCTATTTGCAAAAATCCGAATTACTTGGAGTTGATGTTTTGTAATTTTACAAGTTTTTTTAAATATTTCCTTGGGGTTGATGTTTTCTGTTTTCCACAGGATTCTACCTCTCATTTTGGTAATCTCGGTTTCATTTCATAATAACACTCGGAAACCGGGCATATTAAGAAAAATGAAAATCCCTTTAACACTAATGATGAATTTATTACTCTCAGGTGAACTAGGCCTTTACTGAATAAATTCATTACTCACTGGTTGATACCATTCCAACACAGTTAAACCTTTAAATATTATAATTGTTCCGATCTTAGTAGGCTTTGTTTTATAATATAAAAATTCTAAAATATGTATAATACTTGCAGGAGTAGGCAAAATTAGTTTTTTAACTCGGATGTAATGGTTATTACTCATTCGGATAATTACAACACTCGCTATCGCACGTATTCCCATAAGTAATAATAATTAATAACTATGAGTATACGCTCGTACAGTAATATTTTATTATTGGTTTGGTGTGAAAATTGTAAATTTCACCCACTACTAAATCAACAAGCTAGTAATAAATCGTGGGTGACTTCCATTTTCTCCACAAACTAAAGCTTCCTTGATAAACTTATTACTAAACATGGGAATAAAAAACTCCTTTTGTGCAAAAATGTGTTCACTCGCACCAAAAATAAACATATTGAAAAACGAAGTGAAGGAAATATCGGTAAATGCGGAGCACACTTATCACATCACACTTTTCATAATTAATTTAATTATTGTTGCCTTATATCATTACTAGTAATAATTGTGTTACGATAATAGGTAAGTACATTCCTCGAAATTCATGAGACATTATACTGGTTCGACGATTACCCCTCCTATAAAATCTATAAATAATAAAGTATTCACATTTGTTAGATTTGGTAGACAGAAAAAAATCAGTTTTATATCAGAAACAATAAATACATGTTTTATTGGTGAATAATATACGTAATAAAATATAGCAGTAGGTGTACCGTATTTGTACTACGAATTATCAACTTTACAAACGCGCTGAAAATTAAAAATTTATTTAGATTCAAACTTGTGCTACTTCTCAAATCTCTTAAGTTTTGTAGACCCTCGCAATTCTCTTATACCTATTTTAAAATTCTCTTTGTCTCGCACACGTTTGATCTCCCTAAGTTTTGCTTGGTTCATTTTATTCCAATTAGCACTTTTGTACGTAGTCATATTTCGGTTTATGAGTAGACGAATTTGATGTTGCTCTCACTAAGCGTAAAATTTCGTATATAAAACCAACCAACCTACAATTTTGAATCAGTAACTAAGTAAATATCTTATTGAAAAGATCGTGAATTATAAAATATTTAACACAATCATTCGTATTATATAAAACATAAAAAATGGAATCAAAAATTCTACTATTTGTTGTTGTGATTGTTTGTGCTATCAACTTATCAACAGTCGAATCAAGGTCAATATTTGGAATACAAGGAGAATTAACAGTCGTACGAAATCCTGTTATTTCTGGAGACCAAGTACTACGAGCTAAACGAGATGCTCCAATACGTCCAAATGAAATCATTGCCACAACTGCTGATGTTGAAGATATGGAACTTGCTGAATCAAACATCTTCCTACCGATATTCCGTTACAAATCATTTAATGAACGAAGAGGAATTCGACAACGCAGAGATTTGACACAAGTCACCACAACTGCTGATAATGAAGATATGGAACTTGCTCAATCAAACATCTTCCTACCAATATTCCGGTATAAATCGTTTAATGAACGCAGAACAGTTCGAGAACGTAGAGATTTGACAGCCCAACAAAATAATGAATTAAACAGCAACGCATTAAGAGCTAAACGAGATGCACCAATTCATTCAAATGAACAAGTTGCTACAACTACTGACAATGAAGATATGGAACTAGCTGAATCAAACATCTTTCTACCAATATTCCGGTACAAATCGTTCAGAGGAGGAGTTTGAGAAAACAAAGTTTTAACAGCGGTACAAAATACTGAAATGAGCCATGAACAGCTGCAAGAAGAGCTAAGCGGGATCTACATTACCGATATTCCGGTACAAGCAATAAACCACAACGGAATTCGAAACTGATAGAGAGAGGGAAACGTGTTTGCTTCTATGTAAATAGTTTTGGGTATAAATTTAATTTTACCTTTGTATTCAAAATTTTATATTATTTTATATTTATTTGTTGTTATTAATAAAATCATGAAAATTAAAAAAAAAATTTTTTTGTTATTAGGAAGGATTTTTAAAATAATTGATTTTTAACACTTTATATTTTATAACCAAAAGTATTCAATTAATGCAATAATCGCGCCATTCAAAATTGTATACATACGTAAACTAATTATGATGTTTTACCATTAGGGCTTGTATTCTCGGGTATCGAATACTCGGGTACCAGGGTATCAGAATAAATATTAGAGTAATATCAGTAATATCAGAGCCCTCTAAATCAGCCGTTTCAAAAAATATTTTGTATAAGCACGTAGAAACGTGGGAAGCCAAAAATGTTTAACTTATTCTACATGGTGGAACACGTTATTTCGACAGTCAACCACTACTGCACTCGATAAATTAGGGGCCGAAAATAATTTGTACGGTAAACCTCACTTATTATTGAACCGCCTATATATGCTGTATTCTACAAGAACTAAGCAAAGAAAGGCGATACTAATAACAGCTGAAGACACTGTTTTAACGGTATTTTAAAAGCTAAAGGAGATTAATATACTTTTTTCTCAAGAACCGATTGTAAATTTGGAAAGCAAAGTTGACGGAGGGCATTAAAAGGAAGTAATTTCATTATTACTATACAGGGTGTCCCACTGCTACGAGTCCAAACGAGTAGGGCGTGTAGCTGGATCAATATCATGAAAAAAAAAGTCCACTACGCATATGCCCGGAAATGAACCGTTACCCACTTCAATTGCATTTCAAAATTTTTAGCATGGTACACTGCCTTGAATGATGTAGATGCCAATAACTTTTCTAAAAATTAAGATAACTCAATGGTGTTTCTATAATTTTAAAGGCACAGAGTTTTCTTGTCTGAAAGTAGGAATATCATGCATGATATTTTCCATAAAAAAAAAATGGTGGAATTAAAAAAATTGTGCGACAAATAACAAAAAAATTCATTAAACTCATTTTTTCTCGAAAAACTCACTTAATAATTTTTGTTTTTTATTTCAAATTTAAATTTAATAGACGATTTAATACAAAATTGCGCCAACGTTTTTTATCTAATCATTTATAGTTTTTGAGATATTAACGTTTCAGTGTAGTACTTGTTGAAAAAATATTATTATAAAAACCAGTTGTTAGAAGTAAAAAATGTTTTATGAAAAACCAAAGCAATCGTTTCAAACAAAAACAACAATTTAGTATGCACGTCCATATGTTGCATTTGTTAAATCTTTTTAATCGTTACTAAACGTAGAGCTAAAATCGTTGTTAATCTTTTGAAAATAATTTTTTTGCGCGTTTGTAATCAGAAATAATAAAATGCCACGCTACATATTCGAAGAAATCGCCGACATCCATTTTATTTATAGTTTATCTAACGGAAATGGACGAGCTACAGAACGTGAAAATCGTTATCCAGAGGTAGGCCGGTGCCAGATCATAGAATATTTGAAATCACATACGATTACGAGAACGAGGAACATTGGTCCCCTATGAATACGAAAATGTTAGCCGAATTCAATATGAATTCAATACCGACGAACAAGTTTTGAATTCAGTACAAAGAGATCCCACCATTAGCACGAGACGTCTTTCGATACAACTTGGTATTAGCAAAACTAAAGTCTGGAGAGTACTTCTAAGAAACCATCTACACCCATTCCACTACACTCCAGTGCAAGAATTATTACCAGTCGATTTACCAAACAGAACAAATTTCTGCCTTTTATTGTTAAACAACGAGGAACATAATCCTTCATATTTGTCATCCATTTTATGGACAGACGAATCGACATTTACGAGGGATGGGATAACAAATTTCCACAATCTTCATAAGGGGCAACCAGAAAACCCACACGTTAAGCGAGAATCATCATTTCAAAGACGTTTTAGTGTTAATGTATGGTGTGGTATAATTGGAAATAATTTTAATGGGCCAATTTTACTACCTGAAAGATTGAACTCACAAAACTATCTTGAATATTTGAATGAAATGGTTCCCACTGTGCTAGATTCAATTCCACTCATGATGAGAAATACTTTCTTGTATCAACAAGATGGAGCTCTTGCACACCATGGAAGACAAGTTCGAAATTGGTTTGATATAAATTCGGCGGTGGACCTATAGCTTGGCCGGCTAGATCTCCAGATTTAACACCATTAGGGCAAATTTATGGGCACAATTTTTTTTTTTTTTTGTAAAGAAAATTTTATGAGGTTTTCGGAAAAATTAAGTAATACGACCTCGTTTTGCGTTATATAAAATTGGTTATTTTAAATTTTCTAATCTCTTTCTTCAATTTGTTACTGAAATGAAACTTTTCTAAATGTGCTACGAAAATTTAGGTTTGCTTTATTTGTTAGACTGGATTAATTCCTACTTTCATTTTCTTTTTACAGTGAAAATATCATTTGAACCATTTTGTTCGGCAAATGATTAGCATCCAATTAATTTTATTCTTTAAAGTTGCTTACATTAAACATACATTTAAACGTCTTTAGCTGTGAATTTGTCATACTTGCAGTCTTACTTTGGGAATTTTACAACAACAATGTCGTGTATTTTCATCCCGGAATGAATAGTTTCAAACCAACTTTTTTTTGGTATAGAATTTATTCTAGAAATAATTTTGAATTTTTTTTTTGTTTTTTTATTTAATTTTTAATGTCAACTGATAAAAGTAAAAGAAAATTTTTTTCGTTTTTTATTTTGAGCGTAATTTGCATTTTTATTTTTATACCAATAACTGTTCAAGTGACCAAAGTAAGGCGCCATTTGATTCTTGAGTTTAGTTGTTTATTACCCTTTGAACAAAGCGGCTCGTTTTCAATATAAAATTATGTTTGTTCATTGTAGTTTATTTGCGATTTTCATTACAAAGGGTGAAACATAAGCTTGAAGCTAGGCGCATGCCAAAAGACTTCAGGTTTCTCGACACGCATTCTACACTTAGGCCCTTTTCCAATTACTTACTTATTTTGTGGGAGCTAACTTATTTAAATAAGTAAGCTGGCGAGGTAACTTATTTTTTTTCTCTTTCTAGCAAAAAAATCTAAATTTCTTCTGTCAAAAATTATTTTTTGTTTATAAGTTAGTTGCGCGTGTGATAAATAATCGTGTTTTGTGTTAGTAAATAATTCAAATAAGCACATTAAATACATATATTTAAAAATGAAAAGAAAAATCTACAATAACCGATGTAATTTATGCAGTACAAAAAAACGTCAATAAAAATAATTTTGGAAAATTTTAATTATATTTTGTTATTCGTTGATCCGTGATAATTATTTCAGCATACAATTTTTTGTTCTGATCAAATATGTGTAATTAATACAAAAAATTGTAATCTGAAAAAATTTCAAATAATTCAATTAATATAGATAGTAAATAGAAGTTAATAAATTTTATTACAGGGAGTGATGAGGAAACGTTTGCACTGATCGAAGCAAGGTCAGCAAAAGACGAGCAGTTTTAAAAAAAACCCTGTCAACCTTCAAATATATGGGCGTTCGTTTTCTGAGTTTTGTTTATTATTACATGTAAGGTTTAATATATTTTTAAAATTTTTAGGGCCATCCAATCATCGAGAGAAGAACTCCAAAATCGCAGCTCCCAAGAATGTTCCAAAAAATGGAACAACCTTCTGGACCAATATAAAAAACTTAAAGATCCGAAAACTGGTACCGCACGCACATCAATCAATGCTTCTAATTGGATATTTTTTCCAAAAATTAATGATTTGATGGCCTTAAAATAAACTATCGCACCAAACATCATCATACAAAGCGGCACATATAATATCAGTGTGGTTGACACGGACTCAGATGATTTAATTGAGTACGACCCGATTTTAGAGGATAGTAACACCAGATACGAGGATAGTTCACCTGAACCCTGACCGTCAACATCGTCATCAACAGCCGTAACAATCAGAAGCAATGAAACAGATACAAATAGACAACCCCAACACAAAATAAATTTTAAAGAACGACTGTTGGAACACATAGAAAAGAGGGATGAAAAAATAATTAAATCCATTACCAAAAATAAAAAAACTGTAAACAAAATTTGTAAAACATACTTTCCTGAAGTAGAAATTTATTCGGATAGTGATTCTGAATAGTTTATACAATGCCTATAATTATTTATTATATTGTGATATGTACCTATATTTAAAAGACTGAATTTTTTAATGAAATATGAAATTTATATATGAATTTACTTTTTTAAATGAATTAATTTATTAGATATGTACTCGTATATAAAAAATAAAATGTTAAAAGCTGTTTAAATATTTGCGCATAATTGATTTCTGAATTCCAAAACGCTTGTTTGAAGGGGAATATTAATTTCTTGTACACAGGGAACATTAATTTCATTTTGAAACTCCTCATCAATATCAATAAGATCTCCTACATCTAGACATACTATATATTGTGGAGTATGCAGCAAATTGCAATAACTTTCGTACAATTTTTTATATTATTTTCTAATGCACGAAGAAAAATACATCTCCACCTGGTCTTCATTTCTCCACATGCTTGCTCAATTGCAATTCGGGCCGTACTATGTAAGTGATTGAACTTTGTTGGGATGTGAAAGAGCTGTTTTTGGTGAAAGGGGTGATGACAGCTATGGGTTCTAACATTAATTGATATCCACTATCACCAAGTAAAAAGTATCCCTGCGTTGGGTATTTTTATTTAAATAGACGTCGCTATTTCGGAGCACTCGTTGGTCATGAACTGAACCTGGCCACCCAACGCATATATCTAAAAATTTATGGCCTGCATCACAAATAGCTAAAAAATCAAGATAATTTTAATATATTAACTTTAATATATAATTAAGAAAATGCAAACCTTGCAATTGAATGCTGTAATCCAACTTTCTGTTTAGATATTCACTATGGAGATCCGTTGCACCTACGGCTTTATCAAAAACTGATGATCCTGCTCGATTGGCAAACTTCATACCAACGTCTTCTAAATTACCTCGCCTAGGTAATAAAATACTTTTCGAGATGAAACTTAAAATTATGTCCATCGTTCGCTGAATTATATTATATACTGATGTTATCGGTATATTGAATGCAGTATTGACTATACGACATTCCAGCTGCTAACCAAAATAGTATCACCCCCAGCTCAATCTGAGCGTTATAACCGTGCCGTTTAGCTGGAAATAGTTCCAATAATTTTTGGAAAGCTTCTACCGATACTCTTAGTTGTTTCTTTATTAAAATTGCATCACGAGTTAAAATAGCATTTAAAATGAAGCTGTTTTTGATCGAATAGTATTTTAAGCCCTGCACTATTTTGTAATTACATTAAAAAACAGAATATAATTTTCATCGACATAAGTAAAATCATTCGAATTGATTTTACTTACTTATTTTGACAGCAACAACAAAAATTCATTTGTTGTCAATTTTTTTAAGTTAAGGACAATGCTATTCGCAAAATCGCGACATAATACGCTTATAACACTAACGCTTGATAAAACAATGAGAGTATTGAATTTTGATGACCCTAAATAATTAATTATCTGAAATTTCATTTGTTACTTCAGTGTGTTTAAATTGTCCCATTTTTTTTTATGGAAAATATCATGCATGATATTCCTACTTTCAGACAAGAAAACTCTGTGCCTTTAAAATTATAGAAACACCATTGAGTTATCTTAATTTTTAGAAAAGTTATTGGCATCTACATCATTCAAGGCAGTGTACCATGCTAAAAATTTTGAAATGCAATTGAAGTGGGTAACGGTTCATTTCCGGTCATATGCGTAGTGACCTTTTTTTTCATGATATTGATCCAGCTACACGCCCTACTCGTTTGGACTCGTAGCAGTGGGACACCCTGTATAGTAATAATGAAATTACTTCCTTTTAATGCCCTCCGTCAACTTTGCTTTCCAAATTTACAATCGGTTCTTGAGAAAAAAGTATATTAATCTCCTTTAGCTTTTAAAATACCGTTAAAACAGTGTCTTCAGCTGTTATTAGTATCGCCTTTCTTTGCTTAGTTCTTATAGAATACAGCATATATAGGCGGTTCAATAATAAGTGAGGTTTACCGTACAAATTATTTTCGGCCCCTAATTTATCGAGTGCAGTAGTGGTTGACTGTCGAAATAACGTGTTCCACCATGTAGAATAAGTTAAACATTTTTGGCTTCCCACGTTTCTACGTGCTTATACAAAATATTTTTTGAAACGGCTGATTTAGGGGGCTCTGATATTACTGATATTACTCTAATATTTATTCTGATACCCTCGTACCCGAGTATTCGATACCCGAGAATTCGAGCCCTGATGGTAAAACATCATAATTAGTTTACGTATGTATACAATTTTGAATGGCGCGAATATTGCATTAATTGAATACTTTTGGTTATAAAGTGTTAAAAATCAATTATTTTACAAATCCTTGTTATAACAAAAAATTTTTTTTTTTTATTTTCATAATTTTATTAATAACAACAAATAAATATAAAATAATATAAAATTTTGAATACAAAGGTAAAATTAAATTTATACCCAAAACTATTTACATAGAAGCAAACACGTTTCCCTCTCTCTATCAGTTTCGAATTCCGTTGTGGTTTATTGAAGGACTTGTGCCGGAATATCGGTAATGTAGATCCCGCTTAGCTCTTCTTGCAGCTGTTCATGGCTCATTTCAGTATTTTGTACCGCTGATAAAACTTTGGTTTTCTCAAACTCCTCTTCTGAACGATTTGTACCGGAATATTGGTAGGAAGATGTTTGATTCAGCTAGTTCCATATCTTCATTGTCAGTAGTTGTAGCAACTTGTTCATTTGAATGAATTGGTGCATCTCGTTTAGCTCTTAATGCGTTGCTGTTTAATTCATTATTTTGTTGGGCTGTCAAATCTCTACGTTCTCGAACTGTTCTGCGTTCATTAAACGATTTATACCGGAATATTGGTAGGAAGATGTTTGATTCAGCAAGTTCCATATCTTCATTATCAGCAGTTGTGGTGACTTGTGTCAAATCTCTGCGTTGTCGAATTCCTCTTCGTTCATTAAATGATTTGTAACGGAATATCGGTAGGAAGATGTTTGATTCAGCAAGTTCCATATCTTCAACATCAGCAGTTGTGGCAATGATTTCATTTGGACGTATTGGAGCATCTCGTTTAGCTCTTAGTACTTGGTCTCCAGAAATAACAGGATTTCGTACGACTGTTAATTCTCCTTGTATTCCAAATATTGACCTTGATTCGACTGTTGATAAGTTGATAGCACAAACAATCACAACAACAATTATTAGAATTTTTGATTCCATTTTTTATGTTTATATAATACGAATGATTGTGTTAAATATTTTATAATTCACGATCTTTTCAATAAGATATTTACTTTGTTA
Source organism: Tipula vernalis (assembly GCA_958295665.1). Taxonomy (NCBI): domain Eukaryota; kingdom Metazoa; phylum Arthropoda; class Insecta; order Diptera; family Tipulidae; genus Tipula; species Tipula vernalis. The sequence continues at coordinate 78,447,213 of OY282560.1, read as the reverse complement.
CTGATTCAAAATTGTAGGTTGGTTGGTTTTATATACGAAATTTTACGCTTAGTGAGAGCAACATCAAATTCGTCTACTCATAAACCGAAATATGACGTATAAAAGTGCTAATTGGAATAAAATGAACCAAGCAAAACTTAGGGAAATCAAGCGTGTGCGAGACAAAGAGAATTTTAAAATAGTTATAAGAGAATTACGAGGGTCTATAAAACTTAAGAGATTTGAGAAGTAGCACAAGTTTGAATCAAAATAAATTTTTAATTTTCAGCGCGTTTGTAAAGTTGATAATTTGTAGTATAAATACGGTACACCTACTGCTATATTTTATTACGTATATTATTCACCAATAAAACATGTGTTTATTGTTGCTGAATCGGTGCTAATATAAATCTGATTTTTTTTTTTTCTGTCTACCAAATCTAACAAATGTGAATACTTTATTATTTATAGATTTTAGAGGAGGGGTAATCGTCGAACCAGTATAATGTCTCATGAATTTCGAGGAATGTACTTACATATTATCGTAACACAATTATTACTAGTAATAAAATAAGGCAACAATAATTAAATTAATTATGAAAAGTGTGATGTGATAAGTGTGCTCCGCATTTACCGATATTTCCTTCAGTTTACTTTTCAAAATGTTTGTTTATGGTGCGAGTGAACAAATTTTTGCAAAAAACGATTTTCTTATTCTCATGTTTAGTAAAAAGTTTATAAAGTAAGCTTTAGTTTGTGGAGTAAATGAAACTCACCTATGAATTTATTACTAGCTTGTTGATTTAGTAGTGCTGGGTGGAATTTACAATTTTCACACCAAACCAATAATAAAATATTACTGTACGAGCGTATACTCATAGTTATTAATTATTATTACTTATGGGAAAACGTGCGATAGCGAGTGTTGTAATTATCCGAATGAGTAATAACCATTACATTCGAGTTTTTTTTTTTAAACAAAGCCTACTATGATCGGAACAATTAATATTTAAAGGTTTAACTGTGTTGGAATGGTATCAACCAGTGAGTAATGAATTTAATCAGTAAATGTCTATTTCACCTGAGACTAATAAATCCATCTTTAGTGTTAAAGAAACATTTTGGGGGATTTTCATTTTTCTTAATATGCCCGGTTCCCGAGTGTTATTATGAAATGAAACCGAGATTACCAAACTGAGAGGATGAATCCTGTGGAAAACATAAGACACCAACGCCAAAGAAATATTTAAAAAAACTTGGAAAATTACAGAACATCAACTGCAAGTGATTCGGGTTTCAGCAAATAGAAAAAATGACAATTTTTCAATAGCATTTTATGTTTCGACTTCTTACAGGAGATTGCTTCTGAAATGGCTACATTATTTAGCAGAATTGACACTGCCCATTAAATTGAAGATGACGAAGATTCTACCTCAACGTTATTATTACAAGTAATTTAAATGAATCGCTGATGCAACAACTTCATCTGTTTTATGCATCCATCGCAATGTATTGTGAAAGACTACCGTTATATTATTGTTTGCTTGTGTTATTTTATTGACTTCAGTAAATTAATTAACATTTGCTAAAATTGCATTCCAATGATAGTAAATTTTGATTATATTTACCCCCGAAATACGTTTAAACTAATTCTGATACTAGATCATATGCCGGTCTGTTCAGCTAATTTTGCTAATTTTTATTTATTTGTTTTTGATCACTGTGTCTGAAAGTAGCAAATTTAATTTTCGACACGTTTGTAAAATTTTATTATTTTTAGTGTAAATACAAGTTGTTAATTAAAGCATTTCTGGTTATTGTCGAATATTTCCACTATTTCTCAAAAAGAAACCAAACTGAGTGTACTTTGACGTACCTGGAGTAGTTGAATAGTAGAGAGTACATTTTGAAACGCTAACAGGTACAGCGAACACCATTATAACTTTTAAAATAATAGACTAATTAATGCTTATTTGCCTTTCTAAGCGTGTGTCTTTAATAATTCCACCGAATAGTACTTTAAAAACAAATTGACTATCTTTGGGTACTTAATAAGGCAGCTAGAGGTAAATTACATATTTCTTAATAACTGAACTTAATTTGCCTGTTACCTTTTGTAATTTTGAATTTCGTTTGCGATCGGAAACATAGGGGTAGGAAAAAAACAAATGAGTATTACTATTATTTGATATTAAATAATATTTTTGTTTTTATTATTGTTTATATTATTCAATTAGTTATTATTGTAAATATGTTATTGTTGATATATTTTGGCAGGCATGTCAACGTAAACAAGTTTTCAGGTGCATGTTATTGTTTATATAACAAATACATTTGATATATTTCCACTGAAACTTAAAATTGAGTACTAAATTTACGGAGGAACTACATAGACCCTGGTCATTTTGTTGACGGTGATTCAGCAATTTTGATAATTATACCTTAGTAAGAAATAGTTAGTCATATGGTCGTAAATTTTAATTATACTTTCGAAATACGCTTAACATTTTTCTCGTTTTGGATCATATATCAATGGGTTCTTTTTTGTATGCTTGCTTTTGTTTACCGCGTCAGTAAATACAAATTTTAAATTTTTGACGTTTGCAAAATTTGATAATTCGCGGTTTAAATATAAGACAAATAAGACTGTTATGCATAAAGTCTTTAAACTTTAAATTTACTATTTACAACATTTTTATTTTAAAAATCATGAATTTATTTCACTTTTTAAATAGGATGTACTTAATACAAAGTATTATTTTAAAATAAGAGCGCATCGCGACTTTCGAAGAGAATTACCGAAACTTTGAGCGACTCGCGTAATAATAAAGCAGCATTACAATTTATTATGATTACAAAATTGAAAATCAGCCTAATTATTCCAAAATAAATTAATGTGTGTTTTTCACATTGTATAGCCATCGCCGCAAAAAAAAATACTGATAAATTTGTGGCGATGGTTGGAGACAATTGATCGCCAACATGTACAAGTGCAAAATATATTGGCCATACTTTTTATTTGGTCTTTAGTTTTCACATCAGGACGGTACTTTCGCCATTGCTTTTTAGATCAATACCAATTTTACAAACGTGTTCAAAATTAAAATGTTAATACTCAAACTTGTGAAATTCTCATACAAGTTTTGTATGATAGAACCATGTAATTCTTTAATATTTTAAAATTCTCTCCATCTCGCACACGCGCAAATTTCCAAAGTTTTGCTTAGTTCATTTTATTCTAATTAGTACATTTTGACTATAAATTTTGAGATAAATTTGGTGTATCTCTCTTTAATCGTAAATAACAAAAAATATTTACACAGCAAAAATTCGTATATAAAGCCGAAACTATATTTTTAGCAATCATTAACAAAGTTATATTCTTATTGAAAAGATCGTGAATTATTAAATATTTAACAAAAAATCATTATTATAAAAAATAAAAATGGCATCCAAAATAATGCTAATTGTTATTGTGTTTGTTTGTGCTATCAACTTATCAACAGTCGAATCAAGATCACTAAGAGCTAAACGAGATGCTCCAGTACATCTAAATGAATTAGTTGTCGCAAGTGATGATGGTGAAGACATGGAACTAGCTGAATCGAACATCTTCCTTCCGATATTCCGGTACAAATCATTCAATGAACGCAGTGGTGTTCGAGGACGCAGAGTTTTGACAGCCGTACAAAAAGGTGAAATAAGCCAGAATGCATTAAGAACCAAACGAGATGCACCAATATATCCAAATGAACTAGTTGCCGCAAATGCTGAGGCTGAAGATATGGAACTGGCTGAATCAAACATCTTCCTTCCGATTTTCCGGTACAAATCGTTCAATGAACGTAGAGGAGTTCGAGAACGCAGAGATTTGTCAGACGTACAAAACAGTAGAATGAGCCAAAACACACTAAGACCTAAGCGAGATGCTCCAATATATTCAAATGAATTAGTTGCCGCAACTGCTGGTGATGAAGATATGGAATTTGCTGAATCGAATATTTTCCTACCGATATTCCGATACAAATCATTCAATGAACGTAGAGGAGTTTGAGAAAGTAAAAATATTACGGCCTTGCAAAAATATTGAAATGAGCTTGATTACGCTTAAAATGGATTAATTACCGCGTCTGCTGATGATGAAGATATGGAACCTGCTGAATATATTATTTTCCTACCTGTTTTCCGACATAAGTCATTCAATGAATCTTGAGGAATTTGCAACTAAAAAATTGGGAATCCTGTGAAATGGAGAAAATCAAACCTTTGATTGAATTTAAACATTGTTTGGTTTAAATTTAATGTACGTGTACTAAAGATTTCATATTATTTAATGTTTATATTGATTATTGTTTTACATTTAATTAATAAAATTATAAAAATTTGAAAATGAACGATAAAAAATTTTAATTAAACATGGATTCTTAAAATAATTGTTTTCAGTTTGTCTCGTTTAATAATAAAATAAAAAAGCATAGCAATAAGTTTTAATTGTATAATCAGAACCACGGTCATAGACAAGTGTTGTGCATATTTCGAAACGAATTTAAAATCTTGTTTTGATAGGCCAATGGACAACAACGAAACTAAATAAGCACACAAATTAGAAGGACCGAATTAAGTCCGAGTGACTAATTCTTCTTTCAAACTTCTTTAAAATGAATAAATTTTGCATGGGTTTAATTCAGTTTACAAAAGTTTGCCGTCTTGGGCCCAATGCAAACTGAAAACGAATCAAATTCGCGCGTAACAAATTCATGTCAATCGGCAAAGACTCAGGTCCCGAGACTCACACCGTTTTTTATTTATAAAACCATTTCAAAAATAAGAAGACCATTAAGTGTATAAACGGCTAATTAATTTCGATTTTTTGTAATTATATTTCCCGCTGCTAAAAATGTCCGTTCACCAGCCGTTGATATAGGGTTTAAGTAGTCCTTCTTGTATATTATTCAAAATTTAGATCCGCTTATCTAATTGCTCGACGTTTAAATCTTCTATTTTATCGTTATGTTTTATAGTTCTATATGATATAATCTTTTCTTTTGGATAACTGCCGTGATGCAAATATAGTAATAATGAAATTACTTCCTTTTAACGCCGCTCGTCAACTTTGCTAGCCAAATTTTTAAACGGGTTTTGAGAAAAAAGTGTATTAATCTCGTTTAGCTTTTAAAATTCCGTTAAAACAGTATCTTCACCTGTTATTAGTGTCGCCTTTCTTTGCTTAGTTCTTGTAGCGCTAGCATAAGCGGTTCAAGATTAAGTGAGATTTCCTTTAATAATTCTAGATACTTCGTCACGTGAGTTCTATCTTGTCCTATAGACCATTTTTTCCAAAAATGAGTTATTATTGACGTAGGACCCAAATTACAAGCAAAACAAAAATTTTTATTTTTATATTTTGTGTCCTATTTCCAATTGCAACGTAATATTTTTTGTGGAAAAAGTATAAATAAGAGGTGTTTTGTTTAAAAAATATTTAGTACTTGTTTATCATTTGTAATGTGAACACGTGGAATAATATTTTTTTTTCGTTTGTTTTAAAAATTATTAGTTATTTAACCTGTTGAACACGTGCATTATTTTAATTCTATAAATTACCGTTATCAGAAAATTTTATGTCAATGGATGCTACAGAAAATATGTCTTCGCCAGTCCGAACTATCGATTCTAGTGTTGAACGGTAATCGAAAATTAAACTTGCTTTCGTTAATATATTTATATCTCATTTTGTTTCCTATAGAATTTTAGAAACAGTTTTCGATTCAGAGGGTGCTACTATTTCTTGCAGTAGTGAAGCTTTCAGTTCTAATATAACTTTATACGACGATGATTCATTAGATGATCCCACCTATGAACCGGCAAACGATACTAATATGATAGAACTCCCAGTATAAGACGCATATACCCTTCTTCAACCAGGATCGGTAACTCACATAGGAGCACCATCACGAAAAAAATCTAGGGACAAATTACATTGCAAAAAGGAAATTATGAAGCGCAAAAGGCAATTTGGTGAAGAATACACCAACATCAGTGGAAAAATCATTCCACCTAAATCAGTGAAACCAACTACATGTGATAAAACGTGCCCATATGATTGTGTTGTTTTATTTTCGGAGGAAAAAAGAAAAGATATTCACGGAAATTTTTGGATTCTAACCGACGAGGAAAAAAAAATATTTTATGCCAAATACGTAACGGTTACTTCAGCGAAACGGAAACGAACGGTTTCAGAAAATTCACGGAAACAAAATTCTTTTAAGTATTTCTTTCAACATGGAAAACATAAATTGAGAGTTTGTCGAGCATTTTTTTTTTGACAACATTGTGTATATCCCAAAGGATAATACACTATTTTTTTGAAAATCATTTCCAACCAGATACTGGCGTTCCAAAACCGTCCACTAGAGGAAAACATAAAAAAAAATCAATAAACGAATCGCTATTACAATAAGTTAGAATACAAATCCAGAGTTTTCCGTGTATGGACTCCCATTACATGCGAGCTGGAACACAGAGGCAATACCTTGAAGGTGGATTATCCATTAAAAAAATTTATAATTTATATAAAGAGACTACAGGATTGAAAGAACCGAAATATCATATATATATAGGAAAATATTTAACACAGAGTGCCAAAAAAAGATATCTGTGATATTTGCAGCAAGTTTCAAAACATATCCGAACCTACCGAAGGCCAAGTAAATGATTTTAAAAAACATCGGCTTTTAAACGAAAATGCCAAAGCAAGCAAAGCCGCTGACATTGCACTAGTGCTACAAGACAAATCGATAGCAATTATAGCATATGACCTAGAAAATGTGTTCTCTTTACCAAAAGGGAATACTTCAAATTTTTTTCAAACTTCAAGTTCAACCTCTATAATTTGACCGGATATTGCCACACAAACAAAGTTACGTATTGTTCCCTTTAGTATGAAAGCCAGAGTGGTAGAACAGAAAACGACATTGCCAGTGCTCTTATAAAAATATTGAAAGCCATTTAAAAGGATAATCAGGAGATTACGAAACTTATACTCTGGTCAGATTAACAAATATCGCACAGAGATATTCAGTTCCTGGCCATTCTAGGATTCAAGAACTTGATGCTGTACATAGCCTTATAGACAGGCATTTAAAACATGTAAGCTACCATAGTCCTGTTTCACATATTATGCATTTAAGGTCAATGCAGTACAATAAAGTGCACTTAAAATAATTGCAGATGCAGTCCTGTGATTTTTATAACTACAATCAAGCTTCCTTGGAATTAAATTTTAGTAATTTAAAATTCACATTGGCAACCGAAATATTATATTCAAAAGATGATACATTAATAATTAAATATAAAGAGAAGTACGGTGAAATGGAACCGGAACATACGATTCCTTTAATTGTTCAATCAAGCCGACGAGCGAAATCTAAAAATTTCACTGTAGTAAAGCTACCCAATCCAGCACAGTTAAACTCACCTGGTGTAATTTCCAAAGAAAAAATTAAAGACCTAGTATCGATGTTCGACTACATGCCACTAGATGATCAGGAATTCTACAGAGCGATTTTGAAAATGCCGCACAAAAGCCGTGACACCTAATTTAATTTTCACGTTGACATAACCAAAATATGATTGAAGTTAATATATATTGACTGAAATACTTATATTTAATTTAAATTTTGTATAAATTGAATTATTTATTGTATATAAAATATACATTCTTATTTAAATTTTTTATTATACGCAATAAAATTTGAAATTTGTGGAAATTTTGAATTCGTTTTCTATTGTTGGCTTTTTCTTCTGTTACTTCTTCTTCTAGTGTCCTATCTCCGATGCATTTCATCATTATTTTATAAAATAATAAAATCAATTTCATATAACTATAGGAATTGTCTTATATCCATTTATCCCATTTTTGCTCCAAAACATTTTCCTTGCTCCAGTTTTAAGGATAGCTGCATTTTTATTGTCGAAGCATTTAAAGAAATACCAAGGCTTTGTATTGGAACAAATAACAGTTCGGAACTTATTGAAGAAGTTAAACGTATTTATGCTTAAAATTTAAAATTTGATTTCTGTATAGTTTTACAAATGGCGTAGAGGACAAGATAGAAATCACATGACGACTTGTTGATAATTTTTCGGCCCTTAATTTGGCTTGTATTAAAAATGGATAAATGCTTAAGTTAACTGTACGGTACCGATAGTGTTAAATTAATAATTTTAAGTTCTCAAAGAGTTTACGCAAAATTTATTTCGTATTTTAATTAGACCAACCAAACGACTTAATTTATTTTGTGCATAATACTTCAAAATATGTTAAGAGGAGTAAATTATGAATATAAGCGGATAGATTCTGATGAAATGACAATTTTTCGGGACATTTTTTATTAGTACAAAATAAAGTTACTCGAAATTTGAGATTCTGATAAAATTCTAACGGTTATATTTATAGCAGCTACATTATTGCAAAAATGGCGAAAATCTTCGAAAAGTACAGAAAAATGAAAATTTTACACCCTTGCATGCAGTGGCGTAACTACAAATTTCGGACCCCCCCCCCCCCCCGTTTTCATGGGCCACTAAAATTCTTCTTTTACCTTTTAACAAGTAAAGCTTTTATTTCAAATAAAAAATTGCTTTACGTCGTTTTGTAATTAAAAAATTATTTTTTCCTATTATCTAGCCTCCAGCCTCGCATTGTTTAAAATTATCTGATTTCGAGAGGAGGATTTAAGAAATTGTGTAAATTCTAATGTTTACAATTCATATTTAGACTCTGCAGACTGTTAGGGCCCAAAAAAAATCTCTCAACTAATTCAGTGGAAGATAGCTTCTTTATTGGTAGAACCCTTTACCATTTATCACAAAACACAAGAAATGTGATGGTCAAACCTGACACGAAAAAAATAATATGAATAATTTCGAAATAACCTCAAAAATGTCGAATTTTCAAGGTATTTTGGACATTCTAGAAAGCTTAATTTTTAAAAGTCAAATTCTTGAATAATTTCGAATATTGATTCGGAAATTGAAGAAATATCGAAATTTTGGCACAATCTCGAGAAATCTACTAAATATCACGATTTATATGTATTAATCTCAGAACATTACCATACAAAATTCGAATAAATTCGAAAATCTCGAATAATAATGAAATAGTCGAAAAACTTAAGAAATCTAAAATAATCCACGGAATAATCTCGATTACCCCAGAAAAATTCGAATAATCTCTGTATTATATGAATTTAGATTGATCTGGAACAATTTCAATAATACAAGAAAGTCTGGATATTAGTGACTAATTTCGGTAAGCCTGTTAGTAAACACATGAACTTAAAAACTTGTCAAGTAACTTAACATAACTAACCTTAAAGCAAAATGCTACTAAGCAAGTTAGGCTAAGCTCAACTAAACGTAGAAGATAACCATGTTATTCGAATAGGCTCTAGGATTCTCGAGTAACATGGAACAATCAAATACATTCGACAATCTCATACATACTCAAATAATCTCGAAAATCACAAAAATCGCGAATTACTTGACAGTTTCGAAACGCCAAATCACCAATTAAGCCTCTCCATGCTAAACTCCAAAAATATCGAAAAATTTTAAAAAGCGATCAAAAGATGAAATCCGAAAAAAGGGGATTTGAAATTGGGAAGCGACGAGAACTTCCAAAATCAGGAGTATCTCAACGAGAACAAACAAAAATATACACCATCCGGTTTACAGTTAGTTCAATTTGTATTTACCATTTACCGGTAGTCAAAAAGAGCCAGTAAATGAAATACTATAAGCCGAACGAACTGTAATTCATTATATAAACTGACTAGTTTGGCTCAAATATCCATTCATACTCTAACGCAAAGTTGCTTCTAATAAGCGAAATTGCTTTCAATCGTGTTTAGATATTTTCCTTAGAAGAATGTTTCAAAAATTTATTTCTTCTTGATTTTTATGAACATCACAATGATTCTTCGCTAACTGCTTAGTAGCATCTAGCTCTCTTTTTCAAATCATATTCAACATTTTCTGATCAAAACTTAATTTGATTTGTAAAAGATTGAACTTGAAGTAGAAAAGGGGTAAATTAACACTAAAAGCATTATCATTTGATGTCGAAAACATTGATATTAAACGACTTTAATGAATTTTCTTCTAAATCTAAATATCTGTCAGAACCTAGAGGGATATTTATTTCTAAGAAGTTGCATTAGTTGTAGTTACTCAGACAATAATCTTCAGCAACCGTAAAGAAATTATTAGGCCTGTCTTAAGAAAACACCCAACAGTGACAGAAACCCAGTTCATTCTCTAAAAATTAAACCACCATTTTGCTAATTTGAAACTGTGGTCAAATTGAATCTTTATCTAATATTCGAACGCTTCATAAATATCGTTTACCTCAATAACCATTGGCCCCTCCCGGGGCTGCGGGTGCTGCGGGTACCTAGTTACGCCATTGCTTGCATGACTCTTACAAGTGAAATCAATTACGGGACAATACGGTTTTGGTTGGAAAAAAAATTCCGTATACACGTACATACGTACACATTTGTAAATAATTGTCATTTTATTTCTTGTGTCATCAATTAAAACTCGACTCGAAATATGCACCACACTTGTCTATGACGGTGGTTCTGATTATACAGTTAAAACTTATTGCTATGCTATTTTTTATAAAACGAGAAGAAAGCGAATTTAGAATAACACAAGTTGCTCTAGAGTTTATAACTGGTTTGATCACGATTTTACTAGAACTACTGAAAGCAATTATTTTAACAACCCTTGTTTAATTAAAATATTTCTTGGTTAATTTTTAATTTTTATAATTTTATTAATTTAATGTAAAACAACAATAAATATAAACATTAAATAATGTGAAATTTTTATTACACATACATTAAATTTAAACCAAACAATGTTTAAATTCAATCAAAGATTTGATTCATTTTATTTTTTTAAATGCACAATTAATTAGTTGCGAATTCTTCTAGATTCTTTGAACGACTTGTGCCGGAATACAGGTAGGAAAATATTATATTCAGCAAGTTCCATAGCTTCATCATCAGCTGACGCGGCAATTAATCCATTTTAAGCGTAATGGCTCATTTCAGTATTTTTGCAAGGCCGTAATATTTTTGCTTCTTCAAACTCCTCTACGTTCATTGAATGATTTGTATCGGAATACCGGTAGGAAAATATTCGATTCAGCAAGTTCCATATCTTCATCACTGGCAGTTGCGGCAACTAATTCATTTGAATGTATTCGAGCATCTCGCTTAGGTCTTAGTGTGTAATGGCTCATTTTATCGTTTGTTACGTCTGACAAATCTCTGCGTTCTCGAACTCCTCTGCGTCCATTGAACGATTTGTAACGGAATATCGGTAGAAAAATATTTGATTCAGCCAATTCCATATCTTCGGCCTCAGTAGTTGCGGCAACTAGTTCATTTGGATATATAGGTGCATCTCGTTTGGTTCTTAATCCATTCTGGGTTATTTCACCTTTTTGTACGGCTGTCAAATCTATGCGTCCTCGAACTCCACTGCGCCCATTGAATGATTTGTACCGGAATATCGGTAGGAAGATGCTCGATTCAGCTAGTTCCATATCTTCACCATCAGCACTTGCAACCGCTTGTTCCTTTAGATCTACTGAATCATCTCGCTTAGCTCTTAATGATCTTGATTCGACTGTTGATAAGTTGATAGCACAAACAATCACAATAACAATTAGCATTACTTTTGATGCCATTTTTATGTTTTATAATAAAATTTTTTTCTTAAATATTTAATAATTCACGATCTTTTCAATAAGAATATAACTTTGTTACTGATTGCTAAAAATGTAGTTTCAGCTTTATATACGAATTTTTGTTGAGTAAATATCTATTAAAGAGAGATACACCAAATTTGTCATCTCACATTGTCTTAACAACACCAATATAGTCAGTAAGAAAAGTTAAACTTACGTAAGTCAAGATGTACTAATTAGAATAAAATGAACTAAGCAAAACGTTGAAAATTTGCGCGTGTACGAGACAGAGAGAATTTTAAAACATTAAAGATTTACGCGATTCTATCATAAAAATCTTGGATGAGAATTATCACAAATTTGATTATTCAAATTTTAATTTTCAACACGTTTGTAAAATTTTTAATTTATACAATACGATATATCATATTTTAGAATTCGTCGAACTGAGGGAAATATAAATTAAATTAATTATAAGCAATGTGTGATGTTATAAGTGTGCTGTATATTTAACCATATTTGGGTATTTACTTCAGCTTGCTTTAAATTACCTAACAAATGTTTTCTTCGAATTTATTGAAATTGATGCTTTCGGCTAAAATTTTTATTTGAAAATAACCGATTTAAGAAATAATGGCGATGGTACTGTCTTGATAGAAATATTAACATAAAGAAATTTTTAGGTGTTTATTATGTATTTAGGTATATAATCATATCGAAGCATATAGGAATTCCTAAGACCATTCCATAGCGGAGGTACATTAAAAGGTTTATTTTGGTAAATAGAATTTACTCCTGAATCGTTCACGGTTTCGATATCCTCTTCGGTAGTCGCATTGCGCTCTTACTCTTAAGCAATAGTTTGTATTTAGTATATCCTGTTGAAAATTGAAATAAATTATAAAATATTATAAATACTATAATATACTATCAAATTTTACAAATGTCCACAGTTTAAACTTTGCATGTAAAGACCCTGTGAACAAAAGCAAACAAACAAAAATTATCAAAATTAGGTACAATGGGGTGCGTGCATTCAGCTCCGCCAACTCTTGGTAACATTTTTGAGTAAAATCATTATTAAAAATTAAAGGCTTCCGCTGCCAACATGTTGGGGGAGCTGAATGCACCCATTGACCTATGATCCAATATGAGAATTATGGTAAACTATTTTCGTAGCAGTATAATAAATGTCAAAATTGCAGATTCACCGTCAACCAAATGACTAGGTCCATGTAGTTTGCTCTCTACATTTGTTACTCAATTCTAAGTTTGAGTGGAAAAAAATAAAATGTATTTATTATATAAACAATGCACCTGAAAAGTTGTTTACGTTGACACGCTTGCCAAAATATATCAACAATAACATATTTACAATAATAACTAATTGAATAATATAAACAATAATAAAAACCAAAATATTGTTTAATAACAAAAAATAATAATAATCACTCATTTGTTTTTTTCCTACCCCAACGATTCCGATCGCAAACAAAAGGTAACAGTTAAATTAAGTTCAGTTGTTAAGAAATATGTAATTTACCTCTAGTTGCCTTATAAAGTATCCAAAGTTAGTCATTGTAAAGTACTATTCGATGGGGTTATTAACACGCTTATACAAGCCTGGTATTAATTACTTTCAGCGGGTTTTAGTTAGAAATAACAAATATATCATTATATTAGTTTAGCAACAAGAAATTTTGCAACAACATAGGAATAATTTATTGAAGAAATTATTAAAAACTATTAATCATCGTTTTTATTATTTTTTATTTGCCTTTCGGAAATTTGGGATTTATTCTTATTAAAAAAATGAGTAACGCAAAATTAGCTAAATTCAGCTAATTAAACATTTTTTGAGAACAAAACCATCATGTTTATGTAAAAATGCTTACGTTGAACTTTCGAGACGATAGTGTAAACAGGACTTACCTAAACGTATTTCTTATTTTAATTAGACGAAACACAATCAAAACACACAATAGGACATTATTTAGATTTCGCAAAATTCTCTATATAAAATTTCTGTGAACCGATATATGAATAAAACTAAAGACAACCGGCTCGATTGATATGTTCTGTTTTCACTGGAGAATAATCCTGTCATTTTGGCAATGTCGGTTTCGTTTTATAACAACATTGGAGAATATAAAAATCTCCCATAAAATACAGAGTAGTCCGTCTCGTTAAAAAGGCCCATTGAACTTTTATTAAGTACAATATGAAAACAAAAAGTCTACTACATAATTTCTTGTCATCCTTGCACATCGAGGGCCAATGCTAATCGGCTTTCAGAGTTGTTTATTTTAGTTTTTAGTAGGTATGTGAATAATTTTTGAAACATGGTCTAATTTCTATTGATTCTTTTTTTTTAGGGGGGATATCGCAGCCAACCCTAATTTTATTGCACAAGTATAAAGGACCTATCACACCAAGAGTCGGCGGCGGGTGTCAAAATTTAAATACACGTTTTTTTTGCTTATGTAGTGATAGGAAATCATAGTTTGTGCAAAAATATAAACTACTACTCGTACTTGTTTACCGTTAGAAAGATTATACTGTCATTTGTCTATTGTGATCATAGACTTAATTTTTTTGAAAAATGGACTTAGACCACCGTTCAAAAATAACGGCTCATATATAAAACATGTTTATTTTATGACATGTCATTTAAAACTCGTATAATAAAATATTTTAAATCTTTTCATAATAGATGAATAAAATAGCACACTAAAATGATCTTTGAAGAAAATAAAAAAAAAAAAATAAAAATTGGGCTTGTGGTGTCTTTTATTATACGAGTAAATTGAGTAGAGCATCATTTTTTTAAATTAATTGACGTTTTCTATATTTAATTTTCGCTTAAGTATTCTTGAATATTGCTTGTAAGGGTCCGGTAAAAAGTATCTCGCTTAAAAAAAGTTTGGCAACAGTTGTGACATCATATTAGAGCTCCGTATATATAGGTGAATCTGTTATCATATAGTAGAATTAACAAAACTAGAGTTTTAGCCATGTTGAGAATACACCAACAAGAACAGCTACAAACAAAACATATTAATTAGATTACATGTATTAGTAATGTTATAAGCATAAGCACTTATTTTTAAATTTTGAATTATGTATATCCATTATTATAAGTATGTCATAACACAACTTAATATCTAACTATTTGCTTGCCTTAACATTCGTTATAAAATATTTTGTCCTGAAACAATTAATAATAATTTAGAATTAATTTATATTTATATTTAAATTTAATAATATTGAAATCCAATTTGACAATCAAATTAAAACCTTATAAATGTTAAAATTTACTATATAAATCGAGGGTGCGTTCAATACGATTATAGCATAATTGTAGATAGCGGATACGTTCAGTATCATTATAGCTAACCATAACTATTGGCCACCTATTATAAATAATACTAGATAAAAACCATTGTAAAAATTATATTTTTGTAAAAAATAAAAAACTTTCTTTTTAAACCAGCATCCAAAGCGATCACATCAAAAAATAAATTTGTATTCAAGTTGTTTTATTGTATTAAAATTTCATTACCTAAACCGAAGATCAACCAATTACGCTACCATTTACCAATAGCTACACAGTAATAAATGGGACGTTTTTCCCAAACCGTGAGTTAAAATCAACGGCAGTTAATATTAAATTAATTCTGTTTTAAAATTAATTTTATTATTGTTGTTAGTAGTTTAAATACGTCTCCAAAAAATCCATTCATCTAACCCCAAAAAATTGTTAGGGGTAGTTAAATCGCTCAGGAGTTAAAATTTAACACTAGTTTGCTAGTAGAAACAATCTAATTCCGTAATATTGTTCCAATCTTTTTAAAAGATTGTTGTACAACTTATTATTTTCAATTTAATGGTAGTTTTAACTCCGTTTAATTATTTAATAAGTTAATTTCTTAATGTATCACATATTATTTACTGAATTTCTCCATTCCTAATAAGTAGGTACTACATCACTGTGCTTTGTTCGCAATTTTAAAAGTAAATATAATAATAATGCGCACTTACATTTACCTATACAACACTGTTTGAGCGTTTAGTATGCGTTTAATATTTAGTATGGTTATGTTATTTTCATTTTGAGCTTTTCTTAATTTTTCCTAATCTGAAGCTAAAAAGAAACAATAATTGTGCTGGCGCACTCAAAAATGATTGAGCAAACAAAAATTGCCAAAAAATAATATACAATGTAATTCAAAATTTATATTTACTTGGTTAAACTGATTAGTTAGTAATATTTTCCGAAGTAAGTAAGGATAATTATTAAGTATTTGTCGCTACGTTTGAATAAACTATTTTATATTTTATTTTTAATAATTCGTTGACGACAATTCTCCAAATTCTTGTTTCTTGCTTTATTTATTAAATGTTAATAATAAAAAATTAAACAGTCAAATTTACGGCAATGAGCTATATTAGGGCATAAACTACTCAATAAATCATTTAGCTAAATGTAACAAAAAGAACAATTCAAAATGAACCTTTTATAAACGAGTTTTCTTATGAAGAGATTTAAGGAACAATTAAATTAATCAACTGTAACAAAACTTGTTACGAGTGTGGTTTTAGTAACAATTGATTTATTTAACTAAATTACTGCCAAACATTGAAAAATGAATAATTTTTTTATATTAAGCAAACTGTTGAGGGTATCCTCTAATCCAACGAAACCCAAAATACAGTGCGCGGGCGTAATATTTTCACCAACTTAAAATTGTTGATCCAAAACAAAAAGAATTAATTCCTGAACTTGGTGATGAAATATGGTAGACAGGTACAACTTTAATTATTAAAATGCGACCGAGTCAATAAAAAATTATAGTCAGCGGAACGTATTCGAACTGCAAAATTTGGCAACAATATTAAAAATAATTTGTAGACAAGCTTATGAGAATAATTTCAAGCATTTACAAATTTTTACAAAAAAATTTGATCCGCCTAGTTCCATGAATTTAATTTTTTGACTAAAATAAAAAAAAGTTTAGGTATCGCTGGCAACTAAAAAAAATCTGCTTCCATTTTTTACTTTTATAAATAAAAAATGTGGTAGAAAATATAAGAAATGCAGTTTAATTGATTTACAAAGCGTCATATCGCCATATTTTTGATCTACTTTAGACATTTATTTTTTAGTGCTAATAATATCTCTTTCTTTGGAAATAATAAAATGGTACCTACTAAAAAATGGAGTTAACAATATTACAATAAAGGAGTTAAGCAATAATGTTACCTCCGAAAACGAATCAATATTTGGAATCGGAAGTATTTTTAATACTAATTCGGAAATAATGTACCGAAAAAGTACCCGATGATTGATGGTAGAACAAATCTTTATTTTTTAAACTGTCCTTGCATAAAGCCGGTAATTTAGAAAAGTGTGTGAAACGAAAATTAAAATTAAAATAATTAAAATTTTAAGCCTGTTATTAAAAAAAGGAAAATTAAGTGATTGTGGGCATCAACATAAATTAATTAATTTTGTGAGCGAAAAAGCAAGTATTTATTTTCAGTGTAATTTAATTAGGTAAGTAAATAAGTGACCACGTGTAAAAAAAAAAAATTTAATCTTAAAGTGATTGTTACGTGTGTTGTTAGGTTATTTAAGATTTAGAAAGAATTAAACATGATTCGAGTACATACTATACATATCTTGCCATTTAAATTTGTTCTCAAAATCACAATTAAATCACATAGCACTAAGATTTAACGGGATAATTTTCTTCATATATTTTTGTTATAGGAGAAGCAATATTTAGCAATTTATGATTTTTACTGCGTAATTTAACCGAAAAAATTATTAGCGTTGACAAAAACCATTCGACAAAATGGATGAAAATAATTATCATATTAATGAAAGCGATATTTATACGGAAGAGTTACTTAAAATTACATACATATATGAACAGTACAAGTTGGGTAAAAATTGCGTATACAATGAATCAAAAATTTCCCTAAGTACGATGATATAATTTCGTCAGGTTTGTTAAACGAAAATAACTAACTATTTCTGTTTTACAAAAAAATATTTGGAGTTAACGGTCGTCCATGCATTGTTATCTACATACATGATAAGCATTTATAAATTGAATTATATTAATATTAAACTAACCCAAAACTTTCCTAAATTCAGAATTATGCGTATCTTTAAGAGCATTATATTGCTTATTTTTTTTATGTCCACCAGCAGTGAAAGGCCGCGGAAGTACAACAAAATGTGGGGTTGCAACATCATTTGCTAAATTAGTGGTTTTGCATGAGATATATTTTGGAATTTTCATTTTAATTAAATAAATATTTAACTTGAATTTTTTTCTACAGACCAATACTTCTCTTGAACAAACCACAATTAAAAATAAACCGCCATACATCATAGCGTCCGGTCGCAGTTTAAAATTGGTTGATAATTATTATGTCGCCGTCGATGGGAAAATAATAAGTACAGGGAGTGAATTAAAGGATGCAATCGACATTTGTTTCAAAATTCATTATATTCTAAACATTGAATATGATGAAAACATTCGAATTTTATGGGCTTATATCAGAGCACCCTGTATTTTATAGAGCCATAATCAAAAAATCTGAGCTTTTATAAGGGAATTAGAAACGAGGAAAATATCAAACTTTTCATAGTAAAACACACAAAACATATGGGAAATCACTTTTTATCCTAAGACCAATTTTTAAATGAAAACGTTACAAATTCTTAATTATGATTTCTAAAATACTTTCATAAATGTTTGAGTTTCAACATATAGGAATATCGTTTAAGTAAATCGTTTTCATTTTCTTGTAATAATTGATTTATTTAAACCTAAATATTAAAAAAATTCATAACAACAGCATTCTGGTCAAATTGAAATAAAAGCTTACTACGATTCGTTTGGTCATTAAGTCAATATACATTACATAGATGGCAGTGATGGCCGTAAAAATTTGGAAAAATCGTACCAAAAATTACCACCTGGGGAAATTTTAAATTCAAAAATTGTAAGAAAAGCAAAACAAATTCACAAAATATAGGAACGCGTGATAATTTTGCGATTAAATAATTATTTTTCGTATTTTTCTTTTACCATTTTAGACATCTTACGTACACTAGTAAAACTAAACAAAATTTAGCAAGTATTATTTTAATTTGTCAGAGCCAACTTTGATGTATTTTTCGAAATGAAAGTTCGAAAAATTATATTTTAGAAATAATTTAATTTTAATATTTCTGCAATTAATATTTACTTAATACCAATATGGTCTTTTTGTATATTGTTCTTAAAGATATGTAGAAAACTTTTATATAAACATTTTATAATATTTTTGCTTTTTTCATTGAAGAATTTGAAGCTAAAAAACACCATTTTTACTATGGATTCCTATGGAAATCAGTGAAAAGTTATACCACTAAAAAAGCTTCTAAAAAATACGTCATTAAGATTATGGCTCTATACTCTAGAAGGCTCTGGTTATATCCAACATTTTATTTATTTAATTAAGCTTCCCCAAATATCTACTTGTATGAGACTCTGCAATGCATTGATAAATAATTTAGTAACATTATTTAATGCAGTTTTTTTTATGTATAAAGTTTTAATTTAAGTTCTTATTTTTTTTATTTACATTTGATAAATTACAGCTTTGAATTATATAATTATTAAATATTATACTTTTTTGATTTTAATCATTTATCCAATATGAATTTGGTATGTTACATATGTGGTGAGACTTGGTCCATCGTTAAAGAAATGATAAAACATTTTAAAATAGATATGCATAATGTAGAGGAAAATGGGGAACAATGGGGACAAATCAGAAGTTATAAATGAAACGAGTAATACTAAAATAAGTAACACTTTCATAGACCAACCAATCTTAAGTGATATACCAATGGCAGACACAAGCTCCATTAGTCCGGAAACAAATCCATTTCTTGAAATATTGGATCTAGTAAACAATTCGTTGGATCAAACCTATAAGCTTTCTCTGTCCGATTGTGCTATTGACATTATAGTGAATTATTTGTTTGAAATATTAAAATTATTGTTTTTGTTCTTAAAGTCATCAATTTTAATTAGCCCAGAGCAGACTCTTTTACTTTTCTCTTTACATAAATCAGTTATCGAAATTGTCAATGAAACTAACTCAAGCTACAAAAGAAAGAAAAAGCTTTTAGTGTAGTCTCAAAACCTATACAAATAGATTTGAATACACGTTACGAGCAGAAGAATCAACTATATACTGAAATTCCTATTACAAATAAGTTTATTTATATTAATTTAATCGATACATTAAAATTTCTCTTTAAAAATAAAGATATTCAAGGCTATGTAATACAAAGTCCGCCGGTTGGTGCTAATAACATGATTGAAAATATAAATCAGGCGAAGTTTTTATGTTCAAATGAATTTTTTACGAGTTCACCAAATACCCTTCAAATTCAGCTTTGCTTCGATGAATTTGAAGTTGTTAATCCAATTAGAAAAAAAAATTGCTATCCATATTACTAGCTCTCTGTTATTCGGAAGATATTAAATCAGTTGGGTTAAATACAATTTTATCCAGGTTTGTAGAGAAACTTAAAATATTAGAAACTGATGGTATAGAAGTTGATTTCTTAAATTACCAAAAATCCATAAAAGCTGGTTTAGTTTTCATTTGTGGCGATAACCTTGGGATGAACACAATTCATAATTTTGTTGAATCGTTTTCTGCGACATATTTGTGTCGTATGTATTTAATTAAAAAAGAAGAAATCCAATTAACTTTTAAAGAAGAAAACCGATAATTATGACTTACACCTTAAGTATATTGAAAAATAACTGAAAAGTAACATAAACAATAATTTCGGAATTAAAGGTGCTTGCATATTAAATAAACTTAAACATTTCCATATACTTGATTCTCCTGTTGTTGACATAATGCATGATCAGTTAGAAGGCGTGGGCCCCCTATGAAACAGCAATTAACTTCATTGTTAATGACCAGAAAGTAATATCGAGGACAGAATTAAAGTCTAAATTCCGAAGCTTTAACTTTGGATATCTAAATCGCTTAAATAGACCTAGTGATATCATTATCGATATCCAAAATTGCAATATAGGTCAGAAAGCTGTTCAAATGTGGACTTTCTTAAACTATATTCCAACAATTTTACGAGACATATTCCAGTCGCCGATTCCAATTATGAAAAGACATTGTAATTTAATAATTTATTTAATAAAAATTTGGCGTCTTATTTTCGCAACAAGATTTTCGCAGGAAATGATTTTAGAAATTAAGACACTTGTAAACAAACATCACAAACTGTTTAAAGAATTATACCCTAAGCATCCTTTAAAGCCAAAACATCATTTTATGATACACTATGCTAGCACTATTGAAAAATTGGGGCCATTGATTCATTTTTGGAGCATGCGCTTAGAAATGGCTCACTTACCACTTAAACATATAAGTAATGTAAAAAAAAATTTTAAAAATGTTAGCAAAACTTTAGCTGTTTCACATCAATTAAACCTTTATAATGTTTATAGTAATAACGAATTCAGAACAAAATTGGAATGTAATATCGACCGTAATACCAAATTAGACACTTAACACTTCAAGTATATTATTTTGCAAGCAAAATCAACGTTTATAAATATAATTTTTTGCAAATCTATAAAATATTGATTTGAATATAAAAAAGGATATTTTATATGTTTAAAGGTAATTTCCGGTCTACCGGAATTCGGAGAAATTTGTGATATTATATTAATAGATAATGAAATATTCTTAATGATTGAAAATTGGAGCACAGAACCTCATATTTCTAGATTAAACTGTTTTAAAATCAACAAAGAAAATAATAGTAAAAAATTGATAAAATTAGAACAGTTACTGTGTAAATGTGTTTTTGAGAAAATTGAATTGGATAACGAAATATGGTATATATTTTATCTAAACAATTTTTATAAATTGAAATAAAATAATTGTTTTAAAATAAATAAAAAATTGAAAATTGAACGAACATGTTGTTATTATTATTCCTAAAAAATATATAAAATTAACTACTTAACGTAAATATGTAAGTATGTACTTCTATTATTTAGAGCTAAACGATTTCCTCTTTTGGTGTTTATATCATGCTTAGTAAGGAATTGATTAAAAACTTTTTGAGGAGTTACATGCATATTACTCTGTGAAATTATATTAAGTAATTCCTAATTGTGCTTAAGTTCATTTTTTTCGTTATTAAATCTATTTACTCCAATGAAGTAAAATCAAAGAACAATTGGGAGTTCAGATAGAAAATCGTCGTTTTAGTAACTCTGAATAGGAGATAACATCATGCCTGTTTATGATTTTTACTCCCCAAACTATCATATTCTGCGAAAATGTGTTGTCAGAAGGAACTCACAAAATATCTAACTAACTTAGGGTGACAATTTAATGTTTAAACTTCCTTTCAGAGGTATTTCATCAAAAAACGAATCTTCCTAATTAGAAGTTATAATTAACAATCATTTTGACCAGGTCCCTTTTTAAAATAGCGTTTTGGGTTAAAATGGGCGCCCCATTTCTAACTGTGTAGGTGTAAATTCAAGCCAGTTGTTTCAACACATTTTATAGAATGTTGGTTTCTAGGGGGCATGGCCTCCTGTAATTTTTTTTATACTTTGAATTTGGTTCTTTTATTCTGTTCTGTTTTCTTAATTCGTTTTGATTTAAAATTTTTTGAAAAATAAAGATTTTAATTCAGACAGAGAATTTGTTTTAAAAATTTGTTTAATCCAAATTTAAATAGTTTCAGCTACCAAAATATTACTGACGTTGTTCATATCTACTCGTGTCTTTACTACAAATTATAATATTTTACAAACATATCAAAAATAAAATTTTTATATTTATAGACGCGTTGAACAAAAATAAATACATACAAATTATCAAAATTACCTGGAATGACTTATGATCCAAGCGTATATTACATTTCTCATTACAAACATCGAAATTGTAGAACCACCATCAAATAAGTGACCAGGCCAGGTAACTAGTTTGCTCCATAAATTTAGCACTTAATTCTCAGTTTAAATGGAAACAAATCAATGAATCATATAATTAATATGGGCCTAAAGAATTGTTTACGATAACACTTTCCTCCGAAGCATAACGAAATAATAATTAATGACTACAAATTAAAAATAGACCAATATTGTATTTATGAGAGAGGTACAATAATAAATAAATGAATAATATACCAAACAATAAAATAAAACAAAAATATTACTTAAGTCAAAAAAATAATAACATCACTCATTTGTTTTTTCCTTTTTTATTTGTCTTACAAATTATCAATTTTACAAACGTGTTGAAAATTAAAAATTTCTATTTTATTTTAAACCAGTGATAAAAAAATAAAGCAAAAATAAAAAATTAGCAAAATTCAGCTAATTAAAAATTTTTCGGAAACAAACCCACAATTTTTAGTGGTTCTAATTTGAACACATTCAATAAATTTGGCACGTGTTAAAAGTTTATAAATGCATAACCTTACCAGACAATAGTTTCAACACGTTTAAATTAGGAATTTTAAGTTTTATCATTGAGCTTGCCAAAATGTATGACTATTTTTAACTAGACCCACTAATTATCTAAATAAACACAACTTAATATTTCTAAACCATAATATGAATAAAAATAGAAAGTTAGATCGCGACTGTTCGAACGGCGAAAATGTTCAAGCGTTAATAAAAAACTGCTTAGGTATAAATAAAAAATGGAAAACAATTGCTCTATATCAAAGGAACCCTAGAAATCGTGTTACAACAAGATTGCAATACGATTTCTAAATGTACTACCGCGTGAAAATTGTTCCATGTTATATCATTATACGTTTTTTTTTCTTTGCAATGGAACCTATGGTTTTTTGATGCGCCAATATGATTTCAATAATATTTTTATGTATAAGCATAATGCTATATCTTGGAGCTTAAATTTTAAAATATACTCTAATTGATTATCCATTTATGCTCATATTTTATTATCCATACAAAATGTATCGAGTTTTGATCGCCGGCTTAAAGGTATAGCGAACACCGTTATAATTTTTAAAATAATAGACTAATTAATGCTTGTTTGCTTTTCTAAGCGTCTTTTTTTAATAATGCCACCGAATTACTTTAAAAACAAATTGCCTATCTTTGGATACTTTAAAAGGCTGTAATAACTAGATGCAAATTACATATTTCTTAATAACTGAACTTAATTTACCTGTGACATTTTGTAGTTTTGAATTTGGTTGCGATCGGAAACGTTGGTCTAGGAAAATAACAAATGAGTATTACTATTATTTCATATTAAATAATATTTTTGTTTTTATTATTTTTTATAATGTTATTCAATTAGTCATTATTCTAAATATGATATTGTTGATGTATTTTGGCATGCATGTCAACGTAAACAAGTTTTCAGGTGCATGTTATTGTTTAGAAAATATATATATTTGATATTTTTCCACTGAAACTAAGATTTGAGTACCAAATTTAGGGAGCAAACTACATAGACCCTGGTCACTTGAGGAAATACTTAGTCATATGATAGTAAATTTTGGTTATACTCCCGAAATACTGGGCTATACTCGACTATGTATTTCATCTTACGGCAATGGGTGCATTCAGGTCCCAAACCTGTTGGCAGCGGAACCTACTGACGTAAAAAATGTGATTTAAACAACCACATTGCACAAGAAATTTTTAAGGTATCATGAACATTCACAATTCGTCGCTCTGATTTTACTCAACATGTTGCCAACAGTTGTCGGGGCTGAATGCACTTATTGTAGCTAATTTTCATAATTTTTATTTATTTGCTTTTGTTCACAGGGTCTAGTTTAAATTTTTGACGTTTGAAAAATTTGATGATTTGCATAAAGTATTCAATCATAAATCATCATAAATGTATGCATATCGTGAATGTACATTATTTTACTTTGTAAACATGATATGCTAAATACAAAGTATTGTTTTATAACAAGAGCGAAGTGCGACTATCGAAGAGGATTATCGGAACCGTGAGCGATTCAGGAGTAAATTGTATTTGTCAAAATTAAACTTTTAATGTGCTCCGCGCCAATAGATCTTTTGTATAGCCATCGACACAAAAAAAAACTGATAAATTGGTGTTGATAGTTGGCGACAATTGATCGCCAACATATACATCGATATACACGGGTGCACAGTTCATTGGCGAGGCTTTTTATTGGGTATGTAGTTTTCACATCAAGACTGTACCTTATTAGCCATTGTTTTTTAAATCGTTTATTTTCAAATAAAAAATTTAGTCGAGAGCATCAATTTCAACAGGTTCTTAGAAAAAATTTGTTAGTGGTAAAAATATGTTCACTCGCACCAATAAGAAATAATTTAAAGTAAATTGAAGTAAATACCCAAATATGGTTAAATACACAGCACACTTATCATATCACACATTCCTTATAATTTATTTAATTGATACTTGCCTCATGACGTTACTACAAGTGTATTACGAAAATACGTTCGTCAAATTCTAAAAGAAGGTATACCGTATTCTGTTAATTACCAATTTTACAAACGCGTTGAAAATTAAAATTTTAATACTCAAACTTGAGGGATTCTCCTACAAGTTTTGTACGATAGAACCGCGTAATTCTCTTTTATTTTAAAATTCTCTCTATCTCATACACGCGCAAATTTTTAAATTTTAGTTCATTTTATTCTAATTAGTACATCTTGACTTACGTACATGTTACTTTTTCCTAATGAATATATTAGAGTTGTTAAGACAATACGAGAAGATAAATTTGATGTATCTCTCTTTAATCGTAAATAACAATAACTATTTACACAACAGAAATTCGTATATAAGGCCGAAACTATATTTTAAGCAATCAGTAACAAAGTTATATGCTTATTGAAAAGATCGTGAATTATTAAATATTTAAGAAAAAAATCATTATTATAAAACATAAAATGGCATCAAAAATATTGCTAATTTTTATTGTGATTGTTTGTGCTATCAACTTATCAACAGTCGAATCAAGATCACTAAGAGCTAAACGGGATGCCGCAGATCATCTAAATGGACAAGTTGTCGCAACTGCTGATGGTGAAGATATGGAACTAGCTGAATCGAATATCTTCCTACCGATATTCCGGTACAAATCATTCAAAAAAGGTGAAATAAGCCAGAATGCATTAAGAACCAAACGAGATGCACCTATATATCCAAATGAAGTAGTTGCCGCAACTGCTGAGGTTGAAGATATGGAATTAGCTGAATCAAACATTTTCCTACCGATATTCCGGTATAAATCGTTCAATGGACGCAGAGGAGTTCGAGAACGCAGAGATGTGGCAAACGTAAAAAATACTGAAGTGAGTCATTATGCACTTAGAGCTAAGCGAGATGTTCCAATATATTCAAATGAAGTAGTTGCCGCAACCGCCGGTGATGAAGATATGGAACTTGCTGAATCGAATATTTTCCTACCAGTATTCCGTTACAAATCATTCAATGAACGTAGAGGAGTTTGAGAAAGTAAAAATATTGAAATGAGTCATTACGCTTAAAATGGATTAATTGCCGCGTCTGCTGATGATGAAGATATGGAACCTGCTGAATATAATATTTTCCTACCTGTTTTCCTACATAAGTCATTCAATAAATCTTAAGGAATTCGCAACTAAAAAATTGGGAATCTTATGAAATGGAGAGAATCAAACCTTTGATTGAATTTAAACATTGTTTGGTTTAAATTTAATGTACGAGTACATGTACTAAAGATTTCACATTATTTAATGTTTATATTGATTGTTGTATTCCATTAAATTAATAAAATTATAAAAATTGAAAATTAACGAAAAAATATTTTATTTAAAGATGAATTCTTCAAATAATTGTTTTCAGAAGTTCTAGTAATATCGTGATCAAACCAGTTAAAAACACTAGACCACCTTGTCTTACACAAAATTCGGTTACGTCTCGTTAATAATAAAAAAGCATAGGGTTCCGTTACTTTCAAATAGAGTTAGACATACATTTCACGTTTTTTTTGGTGACATAGATTGGGGTTAAGTTGAAATTTGTTACTTTGGGTGGTTTTTAGTTTCTTTCGTTTTAGATTTCCAGTAATCTCGTTTATTTTGGATGAAGCGTTCCCTATCTTTATTTATAAGTATTGCACATCAATCACGTTTACACATGAGTTTTGATTTTATTTTTAAATATGTCTTTTAACAACCCCAAAGTAGTCTTAAAATCTATGTTAATCGATAGGTCATTGTTAAATGTAGCTAGTTTAAACATGCAAAGTTTGGTCCCAAATATTGATGAAATTCGTCACATTTTTAATGGTGCTTTAGTGGACACACTTTGTTTCTCTGAGACCTTCTTAAATCCGAATATCTCTAATTCAGCTTTCGCCATCAAAGGTTATAATATGTATATTTAGGAAAGATAGACCTGTATCTCCCCTTATTTATGGTAGTTTATGTATGTTTATGGGTGATCATATTAAGGCTAGATTAGTTACCATACCTTCTTCCATTTCAGAATTGTTAGTATCGGATTTAGAGTTTTTATTTGTCAATGTTTTCATTAATGGTCGTAAAATCTTATTCGGTACCGTCTATAACCCAACAAAAACTAGTAAGAGATCGTATGCCAAATTTAAAAAATCACTTGTTGACTTAGAAAGTTTATTTAGTTATTTCTCTTGTAGATTTGATGAAATGTATGTATCCAGGTGACGTTAATTTCGATATACTCCAAAATTCCGGCTTCTCTCTGGATTATTTACACGACACAACACTGTGGCACCAACGTTTTCCATCAGTTGTTTGTTTTTTCAATCAGTTGTCTCTCGGTATGGGATCCCATCATGATCATTTAGTTTTTTCTGTGAACTCTTACCCTCTACCTAAACCAAAGAGTTTTAGCTTTAGAAATTTTTCTATTATTGACAATTCGCGCCTTTAATTAGTTTGTAAATCGGTTCCTTGGGAGCATATTTTTTGCCTTACTTCTGCAACTAGACAAATAGGATTTTTCAACTCGTATATTAATTTGGTGTTTGATAGTTGCGTTCCGCTTAAAAAGGTTACCTGCAAAGCAAAATCTCCGCCTTAATTGTCTCAGAAAATTTCGAATGCCATAAATATTAGAGTTAGTAAATATCGTTTATGGAAAAGGTGTCCTAATAGTCAGTCTCATTTAGATTAGAAGCAGGGTCGTAACAGAGTTGTAGGGTTAATTCGAATTGCTAAACGTAATTTTTTCGAGGACAAGTTAGACTCTTCTCTTCCTCCTAAGGTTTTCTGGCGTAATGTTCGTAATTTAGGCCTAGGCAGATTCAAGATTAGTTCAAGTGGGGATTTCAAATCCAATGAAATTAATAGTTATTTTTGCTCTAGTCTGAACTCGGGCAGTAGTACCGTCGATTTGTTCTCTAACGTGTCCTCTAATTCGTTTTCGTTTTCAAATATTTCTCTAGATGGTTTACAATCTGCTATTTGGAAGGTTAAATCGGAATCTTCTGGTCTGGATAACGTCAATTTAAAATTCGTTAAGCGAGTTTTCCCTTTCGTCTCAAAATACTTGTTACATATCTTCAAATTCATGCTCACGTCCTCTTCCTATCCAGGTTAGTGCAAGCTAAGTAAAATAATTCCCATCCCAAAGATCAGTAATCCTTTAGAGCTATCCCATTTTCGGCCAATTGAAGCGATGAAAAAATTTGATAGCAGCACAATTTGCAGAGTTGTCAATGTTTAAACAACAATAAAAAAGTGGATTCAATATGGAAAGGACCGCCATAGATGGAATAATAATGCTACAAATTAATTTTAAGATACATATTACCACTTAGATTTATTACAACACATATTTAAATTTTTATTTTAACAAAAGTTAATGTGCAACGAACTAAAACTTAAGTAAATAGATATTATATTGTTTTAAATGAATTACCTTTCACAATAATAATGAATTAATAACAAATTTTGCTAAAATTAAGTTGGCCCTAAAAGACCAAATTTAAATTGAACAAACCTGGTTATTATTTATTTTTACAAACTTTTATTTAGTATACAAATTTTATATTTTTTTCAAACAATTTCGAAATTTATTTCATATAAAAATCAATTAAATTCTATCACATTTTATTTTTAAATTTAATATTAAATAACTGAACTGTTGACTTTTCATTTAAAAATACTAATAATAAAAAATAATATTCAAAAAACATACGGTTCCATTATGTTACACCTATGCGTTTCGAAAAGTAACACCATTGCAATACAAACGATTCACAAGTGTAACGCAAGTGTCCATTTCTGTTACATTGTAAATTTACTCGTAAATCTGTTTCATTTCTGCTACTTTTTTGTTACTTGAATATGATACGTTTACGAAGACTTTAGTGTTAGCAAGTCTTCGTAAACTGCACGTTTCTGTTACGCTATGTTGGGAGGGTAGTCATGAACGTAAATTTTAGTTAATATTCCGAGTTTCGTTTAAATTAAACTTCATATTGTAGCATATGTCATTGGACACGTTTGTAAAATTTGATAATTTGTAGTATAATCGAGAAATTAACTGTTGTGAAATAGGAGCTATCGTCGATGTTAACTAAAATTCATAATTGTTTGCTGATACATTAATTATACACAATTAAATCTTTAACTTTTAAAGCTTATCTTTCGTTACCTACTGACACCTACAAAATGTAACTTCCCTAATGAGAATAGCTCACCCAATCGCTTATTTAAAATTGTAAGAATTCACCTTTAAATTGAACGGATTAACATCTTTCGAATTATTAATGAATAGTCAATTACATAGTCACTGATGCATTTAAATACAAAAAAATATCTGGTTTTGATATTCGAAGCGGTCATAATTTGGTAAATAAAAATATTTTTGATGTGTGTGCGGTAACTCCTGTTTAAACAATTTGGCGCTGTACGTAGTAAAATGCTATGAAATGAGAAAAATATCTCTTTCCAAATTTGTTTACTAATATGTAAATCGAAAGATGACTACGTACAAAAGTCATGCTGTGTTAATTGGAATAAAACGAATCAGCAAACCTTAGAGAAATCAAGCATGTGCGAGACAGAGAAATTTTTAAAATATAAGAGAATTACGAGGGTCTACAAAACTTAGCACAAGTTTGAATTTGAATCTAAATAAATTTTTAATATTCAGCGCGTTTGTAAAGTTGATAATTTGTAGTATAAATACGGTATGCCTACTCCTATATTTTATTACGTATATTATTCACCAATAAAACATGTGTTTATTGTTGCTGTACCGGTTCTAATATAAAACCGATTTTTTTTTTCTGTCTGTTAAATTGAATTAATGTGAACACTTTATTATTTATATTTTTAGAGGAGAGGTAATCGCCGAACCAGTATAATATCTGATGAATTTCGACGAATGTACTTACCTATTATCGTATCACAATTAGTACTAGTAATGAAATGATGCAACCATAAATTAAATTAATTATGAAAAGTGTGATGTGATAAGTGTGCTCCGCATTTACAGATATTTCCTTATAGTTTGCTTTTCAATATTTTGGTTTTTGGTGCGAGTGAACACGTTTTTCTACTCTTTTCTCATATTTAGTAACACGTTTATAAAGTATACTTTTGTTGAATTGTGTTGGAATGGTATCAACCAGTGAGTAATGAATATAATCCGTGAATGCCAAGTCAACCTGAAAATATATAATTCATTTTTAGTGTTAGGGTTGGCTGCGATAACCCCCCTAAAAAAAAGAATTCCAATAAATCTAGGTTTTATTTCGTTTTATGCCTTGGATGATGAGAGCTTCCGCCGCAAGCCGAAGCTTTGACGATTTAATGAAATCCTAACATTCATGGAAATTAGGCCATTTTCAAAAAATTATGTTTTTCAATAATTATTCACATACTTACTAAAACAGAGAACTCTCAAAGCCGATTAGCATTGTGGTCCTCGGTGTGCAAGGGTGGCAAGAAATTATGTAGCAGCCTTTTAGTTTTCATACTGTACTTAACAAAAATCCAATGGGCCTTTTTAACGAGACGGACTACTTGTTATGAAATGAAACCGGCATTGCCAAAATGAGAGGATTATACTCCAGTGGCAAATATTCATATTTTGGTTCACTGAAATTTTCTAGAGTATTTTGCGAAAACTAAATTATGTTATGTTATGAGTTTCGATTGTGTTTCGTCTAATTGTAGGTCTAGGTAAGTCGTTATGAACACAATATTCCGAATTTAAACATGTGTACACTATCGTCTCGAATAAAGTTCTTGTTCTCAAAAAATGTTTAATTAGCTGAAATTAGCTAATTTTGCATTCTTCTTTTTTTTTAATAGAAATAAATCATAAATTTTTAATTTTCGACACATTTAAAAATTTATAATTTGAAAGACAAATAAAAAATAATAAATACGATGATTAATAGTTTTTAATAATTTCTTCAATAAAATATTCCTATGTTGTAGCGAAATTTGCCGTTTCTAAATGATTTACTTTATATTTTTAAATAAGAGCCGCTATTATTAAACTAATTAATGGTTGCTTGCTTTTACAAGCATGTTAATAATCCCACCGAATAGTAATTAAAAAACTAATTGACTATCTTTGGATACTTTATAATGCAATTAGATTTAAATTACATCTTAACAGCTGAATATAATTTACCTGTTACATTTTGTAATGTTGAATTTGATTGCGGCCGGAATCGTTGGGGTAGGAAAAAAACAAATGAGTGTTACTATTATTTGATTTTAAATAATATTTTGTTTTTATTATTGTTTATATTTTTCAATTAGTTATTATTGTAAATATGTTATTGTTGATGTATTTTGTCAGGCATGTAAACGTAAACAAATTTGCAGGTGCATAATAAATACATTTGATATTTTTCCACTCAAACTATAAATTGAGTAACAAATGTAGAGCAAACTACATACGGCCAGTCATTTGGTTGACGATGATTTCGCAATTTTGACATTTGTACGATAGTAAGATATCTCAGGAAATAGTTAGTCACATATGATCGTAAATTTTGATTATACTTTCGAAATACCCTAAATATAATTCTCTTATTGGATCATATGTCAATGGGTGCATTTTACTCTCCCAACATGTTTGGCAGAGTAAACCTACTGAAGAAAAAAATGACATTTAAACTATTACATTGCCAAGAAATTTTTAAGTTATTACGAGCGTTCACAACTCATCGCATACAAAGTTTAAATTTTTGACGTTTGTAAAATTTGATATACATAAAGTAATTAAATCTAGGAATTATTATTTACAATATTTTTATTTTAAAAATCGTGAATGTACTTTATTTCCATTTTAAACAGGACTTAGGAATCCTATAAACCTCGATATGATTGTATACCTAAATACATAATAAACACCTAAAAACTTGTTTACGTTAATATTTCAATCAAGGCAGTACCTTCGCCACTGTTTTTTAAATCGGATATTTTCAAACAAAAAATTTTAGGCAAAAGCATCAATTTCAACAATTTCGAAAAAAATGGAGGTGTGGCCAACACACGACTTTCTTTTACGAACAGAGAATTTTGAGAAATTTTATTTTTTCTTAATTTTTTTTTAAATTTTTTTTTAAATTTTTTTTTTAATTTTTAAATTTTTCAATTTTTTTTTTAAATTTTTTTTTTTATTTTTATTTGTTTTTAATTTTTGGAAACATTTTATTTTAGTAGTTTTTTGTAAACCTTATACTTTTTAAGATATTTGCAAAATAAGTTTTCTGGACCAAGGGAGTGGCCACTTCCGGTTGGCCGATTTGGAGTAAAATTCACTGGGACCTCCCAATTTATCAAAAAAGCTTAAATCTGAAGTTTCAATTCGATTAGTTAAACCATCTGGGCTGTAAAGAGGACACAGACAGACTGACAGACTGACAGACTGACAGACTGACAGACTGACAGACTGACAGACTGACAGACTGACAGACTGACAGACTGACAGACTGACAGACTGACAGACTGACAGACTGACAGACTGACAGACTGACAGACTGACAGACTGACAGACTGACAGACTGACAGACTGACAGACTGACAGACTGACAGACTGACAGACTGACAGACTGACAGACTGACAGACTGACAGACAGACAGACAGACAGACAAACACCATTTCGAAACCCAATTTTTCGGACTCAGGGGACCTCAAAACAAATAAATCTCTAAAAATATCAAGGTCCAAAATTTTCATGATTACTATACTTTATTTTACTAGAGTGAAAGAAAGTAAAAATTGTTAGGGGTAAAAATATGTTCACTCGCACCAATAAGAAATAATTTAAAGTAAACTGAGGTAAATACCCAAATATGGTTAAATATACAGCACACTTATCATATCACAAATTCCTTATAATTAATTTAATTTATACATGGCTCATCTCTTACTACAAGTGTATTACGAAAATACATTTATCGAATTCTAAAAGATGATATATACATCGTATTCTATAAATTACCAATATTACAAACGCGCTGACAATTAAAATTTTAATACTCAAACATACGAATTTATCATACAAGTTTTGTATGATAGAACCGCGTAACACTCGTATATTTTAAAATTCTCTCTATCTCGAACACGCGCAAATTTCCAAAGTTTAGCTTAGTTCATTTTGTTCTAATTAGTACATCTTGACTTACGTAAGTTTTACTTTTCTTACTGAATATATTGGTGTTGTTAAGACAATATGAGAAGATAAATTTGGTGTATCTCTCTTTAATTCTAAATAACAATAACAATTTACACAGCAAAATTCGTATATAAAGCCGAAACTACATTTTTAGCTATCAGTAACAAAGTTATATTCTTATTGAAAAGATCGTGAATTATTTTAAGAAAAAATCATTATTATAAAATATAAAAATGGCATCAAAAATAATGCTAATTGTTATTGTGATTGTTTGTGCTATCAACTTATCAACAGTCGAATCAAGATCACTAAGAGCTAAACGAGATGCCGCAGAACATATAAATGAACAAGTTGTCGTAACTGCTGATGGTGAAGATATGGAACTAGCTGAATCGAATATCTTCCTACCGATATTCCGGTACAAATCATTCAAAAAAGGTGAAATAAGCCAGAATGCATTAAGAACCAAACGAGATGCACTTAAATATCCAAATGAAGTAGTTGCCGCAACTGCTGAGGTCGAAGATATGGAATTGGCTGAATCAAACATTTTCCTTCCGATATTCCGGTACAAATCGTTCAATGGACGCAGAGGAGTTCGAGAACGCAGAGATGTGACAAACGTAAAAAATACTGAAGTGAGCCATTATACACTTAGAGCTAAGCGAGATGCTCCAATATATTCAAATGAATTAGTTGCCGCAACTGCTGGTGATGATGAAGATATGGAACTTGCTGAATCGAATATTTTCCTACCGGTATTCCGATACAAATCATTCAATGAACGCAGAGGAGTTTGAGAAAGCAAAAATATTACAGTCTTGAAAAAATACTGAAACGAGTCATTACGCTTAAAATGGATTAATTGCCGCGTCTGCTGATGATGAAGATATGGAACCTGCTGAATATATATTTTCCTATCTGTATTCCGGCACAAGACGTTCAATGAATCTTGAGGAATTCGCTAGTAAAAAATTGGGAATCATAAAAAATAGAGAGAATCAAATCTTTGATTAAATTTAAAAATTGTTTGGTTTCAATTTAATGTACATATTGATTGTTGTTTTACATTTAATTAATAAAATTATAAAAATGGAAAATTAACAAAAAAAATTTTTATTTAAACATTGATTCGTAAAATAATTGTTTTCAGTTGCTCTTGTAAAATCGTGATCAAACCAGTTATAAACCCTAGACCAACTTGTGTTATCCGAAATTCGGTTATGTCTCGTTTATTAATAAAAAGGCATCGGAATAAGTTTTAACTGTAAAATAAGAATCAACGTCATAGAAAAGACGTGTTGTGCATATTTCGAGTCAATTTTAGATTTTCCGATTTTTTTATCTGTACTTACGTCCCTTTAATTTTGCGACATCGAGAAATCAACTGGAAAGATTAATTACACACAATTAAATTTTTAACTTTTTAAAGCTCATCTTATCATCACCTACTGACACCTACAAAATGTTACTTCCTTAAAGAGAATAGCTCACCCAATCGGTTATTTAAAATTGCAAGAATTCACCTATAAATTGAACGGATTAACATCTTTCAAATTATTAATGAATAGTCAATTATTGTACATAGTCTGGTTTTGATATTCGAAGCGGTCATAATTTGGTAAACAAAAATATTTTTGATCTGTATGCAGTAACTCGTGTTTAGACAATTTGGCGCTGTTCGTAGTAAAATGCTACGAAAAATATCTCTTTTCGAAATACTCGTAGAATGAAATTGGGTGTAAAACTTTGGTTAAATATGGCAGTGCCTGCACATCTTATTGAAATTGTATGCTAAAGTCAAAATTATTATTACCGACTTCGATATGTATCTGAAGTATTAGTTCATTTCTAAAACGGGTTGGAAATGAATACGTTATTACATTTTGTAACACAAACCTTAATTTATTTTTTAAATAAATTACAAATGCCAATCAGGAAGATTTTAATTTGACTTTTAATTCAGCTTTTATTTTCGGAAGACAACCTTTACAACAATAAAGCCTTTTTTGGTCGTTACTGAAATGGTGCGAAATGTCGTAGTAGCAATTAGGAATTTTAAGTATAAAAACAATTAAAACTGATAAATTAGTACGTGACCTAATTATCATCGCACGTGAGGTAAAATTTAAAACAAAATTTTAGAACAAGTAATATTACTTTGGTGTAGATTTAAATGTCTTTTGAACGGAAAGTTAGTAGCAGTGGATTTATAACACAACCTCCAATCGTGCCAAATTTTTTCTTGCCCCCAAATGGCAAAAGTAACTACTCATATTACGAGCGTTAGTGCAAAGTTAGCTTCCAACGATTATTTATAGCGTCATATAAAATCTAGTTTGAACTGGATTACGACTATTCGATTACTTCTGCGTATGATGGTAACAAGATTACGAGTTTTTCAATTTAAATAGTTTAGAAAAGATTTGACATCATTTGCAATTTATTTAGTACATATAGACATGTGTATATGTGGAATGAATGGTAAAACATAAAAATTAATTTATGTATGTTACAATTATGAATGGCGCGATTATTGCAATAATTGAGTACTTTTGGTTGTGTTAAATACAAACTATTTTACAAATCCATTTTTTTTTTAATTTTTTTAAATTTTATTAATAAAATGTGAAATAACAACAAATAAACATTAAATAATGTAAAACTTTAAATACATAAACTAAGGTAAAATTAAATTTAAACCCAAAACTGTTTACATAGAAGCAAACACGTTTCTCTCCCTTTCAATTTTTCAAGACATGTTTTAAGTTTCGAATTCCATTGTGTTTTATTGGAGGACTTGTACCGGAATATCTGTAATGTAGATCCCGCTTAGCTCTTCTTGCAGCTATTCATAGCTCATTTCAGTATTTTGTACCGCTGTTAAAACTTTGCTTTCTCAAACTCCTCTTCTGAACGATTTGTACCGGAATATTGGTAGGAAGATGTTTGATTCAGCTAGTTCCATATCTTCATTATCAGTAGTTGCAGCAACTTGTTCATTTAAATGTATTGGTGAATCTCGTTTAGCTCTAAGTGCAATGTGGTTTACTTCATTATTTTGTTGGGCTGTCAAATCTCTGCGTTCTCGAACTCCTCTTCGTTCACTAAACGATTTGTAACGGAATATCGGTAGGAAGATGTTCGATTCAGCCAATTCCATATCTTCATTATCGGCAGTTGCGGCGACTTGTGTCAAATCTCTGCGTTCTCGAATTCCCCTTCGTTCATTGAATGATTTGTACCGGAAAATCGGTAGGAAGATATTTGATTCAGCAAGTTCCATATCTTCAACATCAGCAGTTGTGGCAATGATTTCATTTGGACGTATTGGAGCATCTCGTTTAGCTCTTAGTACTTGGTCTTCAGGAATAACAGGATTTCGTAAGACTGTCAATTCTCCGCGTACTCCAAATATTGACCTTGATTCAACTGTTGATAAGTTGATAGCACAAACAATCACAACAACAATTAGTAACATTTTTGATTCCATTTTTTAAGTTTTATAATAGTAATGATTTTTTTTTTTTTTGTTTATAATTCACGATCTTTTCAATAAGAAATTTACTTTGTTACTGATTCAATATTGTGGTTTGGTTGGCTTAATATACGAATTTTCTTACGATTAAAGAGAGCTACAACAAATTTGTCTACTCATAAACCTAAATTTGACTACATACCTAAGTCATGCTGTGCTAATTGGAATAAAATGAATTTAGCAAAACTTAGAGAAATCAAGCGTGTGCGAGACAGAGAGAATTTTAAAGTAAAAGAGAATTACGAGAATCTACAAAACTTATGAGATTTGAGAAGTAGCACAAATTTGAATCTAAATAAATTTTTAATTTTCAGCGCGTTTGTAAAGTTGATAATTTGTAGTATGTATAAATAAGGTACACCTACTGATATATTTTATTACGTATATTATTCACCAATAAATCATGTGTTTATTGTTGCTGAATCGGTGCTAATATAAAACCGATTTTTTTTTCTAGCTGCCAAATTGAAATTGATTTTATTATTTATAGTCTTAGAGGAGGGGTAATCGCCGAACCAGTATAATATCTTATAAGTAATTGTAATGAAATGAGGCAACAATAATTCAATTAATTACGAAAAGTGTAATGTGATAAGTGTGCTCCGCATTAACCGATATTTCCTTGAGTTTGCTTGTCAATATATTTGTTTATGGTGCGAGTGAACACATTTTTGCAAAAAACGATTTTTTTATTCTCATGTTTCGTAATAAGTTTATAAAGTAAGCTTTAGTTTGTGGAGAAAATGAAACTCACCTATGCATTTATTACTAGCTTGAAATTTACAATTTTCACACCACAACAATAATAACATATTAATGTACGAGCGTGTAATGATAGTTATTAATTCTTATTACTTATGAGAATACGAGCGATAGCGAGTGTTGTAATTATTCGAATGAGTAATAACCATTACATGCGAGTTGAAAACGTAATTTTGCCTACTCTTGCAAGTATTATACATATTTTAGAATTTCTATATTATAAAACAAAGCCTACTAAGATCGGAACAATTAATATTTAAAGATTTAACTGTGTTGGAATGGTATCAGTGAGTAATGAATTTAATCAGTAAATGCCTATTTCACCTGAGAGTAATAAATCCATCATTAGTGTTAAAGAAACATTTTGGGGGATTTTCATTTTTCTTAATATACCCAGTTCCCGAGTGTTATTATGAAATGAAACCGAGATTACTAAAATGAGAGGATGAATCCTGTGGAAAACAGAAGACATCAACGCCAAGGAAATATTTAAAAAATTTGGGAAATTACAAAACATCAACTCCAAGTGATTCGGGTTTCAGCAAATAGAAAAAATTACGATTTTTCAATAGCATTTTATTTTTCGACTTCTTACAGGAGATTGCTTCTGAAATGACTACATTATTTAGCAGAATTTGAGCAGAATTGAAGATGACGAAGATTCTACTTTAACGTTATTATTACAAGTAATTTAAATGAGTCGCTGATGCAACAACTTAATCTATTTTATGCATACATCCCAAGACTGCCGTGATATTATTGTTCATTTATTTTATTAACTTTAGTAAATTAATTAACACTTGCAAAAATTGCATTTATATCATCGTAAATTTTGGTTATACTTCCGAAATACGTTTAAATTAATTCTGATACTAGATCACATGCCTGTCTGTTCAACTAATTTTGCTAATTTTTATTTATTTATTTTTGTTCACTGCGTCTGAAAGTTAAAAAATAATAATTTTTGACACGTTTGTAAAATTTTATTATTTTTAGTGTAAATACAAGTTGTTAATTATGTAGATATTTTCAGTAACAAATCATTTCTGGTTATTGCCGAATCTTTCCGCCGTTGCTAAAAAAAAAAACTCAGTTTATTTTAACATAGATAGAGTAGTTGTATAGTAGGGACAGTAGGGT
This sequence comes from Tipula vernalis, assembly GCA_958295665.1. Lineage (NCBI taxonomy): Eukaryota > Metazoa > Arthropoda > Insecta > Diptera > Tipulidae > Tipula > Tipula vernalis. Next base: position 78,408,297 of record OY282560.1, on the reverse strand, counting down.
TGTAGACTATTATAAATGCTTCGAAATTTAATTGGTTATAGAATGCCAAAGTGGAACTAGCACCGCAAAAGAAAGGGCATCTTGAGACAATTTAAAAAAGAACCAAACCACTGCTATAGAGTACAAGATGCAGTAGAGAAAGGGCGATGAATGTAATCATCATGTGGCCTTTGAATAGTTGAAGATTTGTATTTATTGTTTTCATGCATTTCCAAAGATTAATGGTTCATTTTACCTATTTCTAAATTAAATGTAAGATTCAATTGCAAATAAATTTCAACCGATACGGACCCATATGTGGAGATGGACAAATTCAGTTCACTTAGAATCAGTCATAAAATTTATCGCGGAAGATCAATTGGTTGCACTTATACACGAATTGCATTGGATGATCATCATGAACGAATCATCCAAAATTCATATAAAAGCATCTTCTAAGTATTGTTGATTGCCGAAGACAAACAGTGAAAGATGTTGGGAATGTTCTACTTTTTGTTCACTTTGCATGAATCATCAAAGTTATTCGTTGAAATACGACTTGAGGCTGCTTAAAGTTTTGGGCATTCAAAATAGAGAGAAAAACCCACTTTTTACGCTTTTTGTAGACAAAAATTATTATTGAATTGTAAAAAAAATGTGATACGTTTTCTAGGATATTGTGATTTATAGCAATTATTTCCTACTATAATTCTAAAAATCCATATGTCTTTTTGTGTGGTTGGTTGTGATTCATCTATCGTCTCGAAAGTTTAACCTAAGCATTTATTCATTTGTAACACAAACATGTTGGGTTTGTTCCCGAAAAATGTTTAATTTATTAAATTTAGCTAACTTTCCATTCCATTTTTTTTTTTACCATAGATCTAAATAAAAATAAAATCCAAATTTTTAATTTTCGACACATTTAAAAATTGATAATTTGAAAAACAAATAAAAAGTATTAAATACGATTAATTTTTTCAATAATGTTGTTGCAGAATTTATAGTTGCAAAATGATGAAAACTATGAGCCGCTTTTATTAAAGTATTAATGCTTGTTTGCTTTTACAAGCATGTTAATAATCCTACCGATTAATAATTTAAAAACAAATTGACTATCTTCGGATACTTTATAAGGCAAAAACTAGACATAAATTACACATTCCTTAACAACTGAACTTAATTTAACTATTAGCTTTAGCAATTTTGAATAACTGTGCCATTGGAAGCGTTGAGATAGGAAAAAAACAAATGAGTATTACTATTATTTGATTTTAAATAATATTTTTGTTTTTATTATTGTTTATATTATTCAATTAGTTATTATTGTAAATATGTTATTGTTGATGTATTTTGTCAGGCATGTCAACGTAAACAAATTTGCAGGTGCATAATAAATACATTTGATATTTTTCCACCCAAACTATAAATTGAGTAACAAATGTTGGGAGCAAACTATATAGGCCCAGTCATTTAGTTGACGATGATTTCGCAATTTTGACATTTGTACCATAATAAGATATCTATAAGGAAATAGTTAGTCATATGATCGTAAAGTTTGATTATACTTCCGGAATACCCTAAACATAATTCTCATACTGGATCGTATGCCAATGGGTGCATTCAGCTCTCCCAACATGTTTGGCAGAGTAAACCTACTGAAGAAAAAAATGACATTTAAACTATTACATTGCAAAGAAATGTTTAAGGTATTACGAGTGTTCACGACTCATCGCGCTGATTTTACTCAAAAAGTTGCCAACAGTTGATGAAGCTGAATGCACGCATCCCATTGTACCTAATTTTGATAATTTTGGTTTGTTTGCTTTTGTTCGAAGTGCCTTTATATACAAAGTTAAAATTTTTGACGTTTGTAAAATTTGATAATTTGCAGTTTAAATATAAGATAAATAAGACTGTTATACATAAAGTAATTAAATCTTGGAATTAGTATTTAAAATATTTTTATTTTAAAAATCGTGAATGTACTTTATTTCAATTTTAAACAGGATGTATTGTTTTAGAATAAGATCGCAGCGCGATTATCGAAGAGGATTTTCGAAACCGTGAACGATTCAGGAGTTAATTGTATTTGTCAAAATTAACCTTCTAATGTACTCCCGCTGCAATGGTCTTAGGAACTCCTATATGCTTCGATATGATTATATACCTAAATACATAATAAACACCTAAAAACTTGTTTACGTTAATATTTCAATCAAGGCAGTACCTTCGCCATTGTTTTTTAAATCGGCTATTTTCAAACAAAAAATTTTAGGCAAAAGCATCAATTTCCAAAAAGTTCGAAGAAAAAATTTGTTAGGGGCAAAACTATGTTCACCCGCACCATTAAGAAATAATTTAAAGTAAACTGAAGTAAATACCCAAATATGATTAAATGCTCAGCACACTTATCATATCACACATTCCTAATAATTAATTTAATTTATACATGGCTCATCTCTTACTACAAGTGTATTACGAAAATACGTTTGTCGAATTCTAAAAGATGATACCTACATCGTATTCTATAAATTACCAATATTACAAACGCGCTGACAATTAAAATTTTAATACTCAAACTTATCAAAATTCTTCGAATTTATCATACAAGTTTGAATGATAGAACCGCGTAATTCTCGTATATTTTAAAATTCTCTCTATCTCGAACACGCGCAAATTTTCAAAGTTTTGCTTAGTTCATTTTATTCTAATTAGTACATCTTGACTTACGTAAGTTTTACTTTTCTTACTGAATAAATTGGTGTTGTTAAGACAATATGAGAAGATAAATTTGGTGTATCTCTCTTTAATTCTAAATAACAATAACAATTTACACAGCAAAATTCGTATATAAAGCCGAAACTACATTTTTAGCTATCAGTAACAAAGTTATATTCTTATTGAAAAGATCGTGAATTATTTTAAGAAAAAATCATTATTATAAAATATAAAAATGGCATCAAAAATAATGCTAATTGTTATTGTGATTGTTTGTGCTATCAACTTATCAACAGTCGAATCAAGATCACTAAGAGCTAAACGAGATGCCGCAGAACATATAAATGAACAAGTTGTCGCAACTGCTGATGGTGAAGATATGGAACTAGCTGAATCGAACATCTTCCTACCGATATTCCGGTACAAATCATTCAATGAACGCAATGGTGTTCGAGGACGCAGAGATTTGATAGCCGTACAAAAAGGTGAAATAAGCCAGAATGCATTAAGAACTAAACGAGATGCACCATTATATCCAAATGAACTAATTGCCACAAATGCCGAAGCTGAAGATATGGAACTGGCTGAATCGAACATCTTCCTACCAATTTTCCGGTACAAATCGTTCAATGAACGCAGAGGAATTCGAGAACGCAGAGATGTGACAAACGTAAAAAATACTGAAATGAGCCATTATGCACTTAGAGTTAAGCGGGATGCTCAGATACATTCAAATGAATTAGTTGCCGCAACTGCTGATGATGAAGATATGGAATTTGCTGAATCGAATATCTTCCTACCGGTATTCCGATACAAATCGTTCAATGAACGCAGAGGAGTTTGAGAATGCAAAAAGTTTACTGCTTTGCAAAAATGACTGAAATGATCTACTACGCCAGGAATTAAGCGAGATGCATTAAGATATTAAAATGAATTAATTGCCGCAACTGCTTATGATGAAGACAGAAAACTTGTTAAAGGTAATAGTTTTCAACCTGTTTTCCGGCACAATTCGTTCAATGAGCTTTGAGGAATTCGCAACTAAATAATTGGAAAGTTTAAAAAATGGAGAAAATCAAACCTTTGATTGAATTTAAACATTGTTTGGTTTAAATTTATGTATATGTACTAAAGATTTCATATTATTTAATGTTTATATTGATTTGATTGTTGTATTCCATTAAATTAATAAAATTATGAAAATTGAAAATTAACGAAAAAAAATATTTTATTTAAAGATGGATTCTTAAAATTATTATTTACAGTTGTTCTTTGTAAAATCGTGATTAAACCAGTTTTAAACACTAAACCAACTTGTGTTATTCGAAATCCGGGTACGAATCGTTTAATAATACAATAAAAAAACATAGCAATAGGTTGTGGCTGTATAAGGTGAAAAATTTAGTTTAAAATAGGCTAGCATAAAGAAATGAAAAAAAAAATATCACTAATAGTCCAGTGTTTGACAGTAAAAATTGGTTATTTCCTCAGAATCCTTACGCATTAAGCCGATTGATGTGAAATTTGGACAGTAAGTAGGGAATGGCTCATGTGTTTTTAGCTTGGCGGTGGATGCCACTGTTACCGTCGGTAAAAAGAATCCTCTTACCAGCTGTAATCAGAATTTATCAATTCAGAGGTTCGAGTTACGGTCGATTGCGTTGGCTAGAATCTCAGGAGCTTGGGGTGCGTTTTCTCGAACATGAACTGATCAGTAATGACCGTATGAGAGAGGGAACACTAAAAAGGAAAAGAATCAAACCAAACCAGCTAACTGAAATTTATCCTACCTCACTCTACCTACCTGGAAATCATTCTCACTTTACCGAATTTCGACAGTTCACTTCATGACATAACGAATGAAATTAAAAAATACAACATTTTCTTCAGAGTTAACACAATATAAATTATGAAATCATCAGTATTTCATGATCATTATTAATGTAGTGAATAACATAAAAAGGAAACTATAATTAAATCCAATAAATTTAGTAAATTAAGAAAAATGAATATTTTAATCTAAACCCTACGCTACACCTACACCCATGGCTTAAATCTAAGAAATTATTATTACATAAAAAGTAATAAAAATCAATCAATAATATTTAAATAAAATAAAAAATTAGTAATAAAGGAATATATGTAAATAAACGCTTTAGCTTATCTTAATTAATTTGTTGATTAAAGTTGCATGTTGTTGAGTGATGTGGCGTTGATTGTTGCACATGTCATTTGTATTGTCCCAATACAGAACAAACAATAATTTTGTTTTCTATAAACCGCTTATATAAATTGCACCCGCAATTTCGTAATTTGGTTTTATGTTATGCAAGGACGCACTTTAACACTTGTATGTGGTACTGCTTAATTTTGCTTTGAAAGTTCTTAAGCATACACACAATCACAGATTTCACTAAACTGTATTAATTTATTATATTTAGGCTTAGTTATAAGTAGGTATTAAATTTATTGAATTATCAATGCACAATAATTAACTTTGGCTGTGATATTTTTAAGTTTTAGAAAATCGTTTGTTTCACCATATCCACAGTCTTACGGTCACTTTCAAATTTGTACTGTTAATATTATTAGTACGTAATTAATTTAATTTTATTATTACGTATTCATTTTAATTTAGAAATAATCAATTGTTTTAAGTTCATAATGTTTGTTATTTTATTATTTACAGTCTTAAACATAAAATTCAGATTATCACATTAGCACTTAGTTTATTCACTATATTTAACTGTTTAACTGATAACTTTACCGGAATTTTAATTAGATCACTTTTAAACTTATGATTATTTATTTACTAATTTTAATTATTTATTTATGTTATAGTTTATAATTTTACAAAAGAAAAAAAAAATTGTAAGGTTTTTAAAGAAACCGATCAGAATTTTTATTAAACTCAAAAAAAATGTCGGATTTCTGCAATCTTCACAAAATGAACTTTATCCACGCGGATATTTTTATATCTTTCTTTTTTTTTTCAATTAATCAATTTACTTTTCAATTTCAGACTCGACTGCCTTTTTTATTTTTTAAATTCCACCATTTGAATCCATCGTACCCACTATTGCAAAAAAACAGGTTACAAACACAATTACAATTACATCCGACTTATAAGATAATAATTTAGGATCATTCAAAATAATTTAGTTCGTGCTACACCATACTGATACTATAAGGACACTATAATGTCAGCCCGTACAAGATATTATGTAATATTTTAATATCAGTAATATTTGTGTTTGATTATTTGTTTCGACTGCTATTTTTGAGACCATCAATATTGATACGAATATTCGTAACACCACATGCCACAAAATAACCGCAGAAATCGATAGAGAGAAGAATTCTAAGCAAAAAATGTTCAATGAGATTTTTTCGATTTATTCGCGATTGAAAATGTTGAGTTTTCATTTAAAAAATGCATGTTTGAGAGCAATCCGAAAATTTCATCGAAAAATGCGATTAGTTTTTCAACGATGACTGCCTTAACTTTTATTAACGATTTTTACTAAACAAGGTCTGACAACTTATCCTCCAAAAATTCGTCGTTTTTCCGTTATTTAACGTTGAAGAAAGGTTTGAATCAGTTTTCGGCGAACAAACAGTCACTTTCAATGAGCGGTTCATATTGCATCTACAAGCAATCGATTTGTTATTTTAGAAGTTTTATTTTTGCTTCTCGTGATTTTTTGATAAAACGTAACGTTTTCAAGTTTTCGTGAAAAATCGCCATAAAACATGCAACATTTTCATTCGCGAATAACACGAAAAATATTGATTTATCGAAAAAACCTAACAAAACACTTTTTGGTTAGAATTCACCCCTCTATCGATTTCTGTAGTTTTTTTGGGTGTACTAGTTCCACCACCGAGAAGGGGAGGCATTCTCCCACAGGGTAAAAGAACACATCGGCACTATATAACTTTTGTTCCTTGAGCTATTCCCTACTTACTGTCCAAGTGGTATAAGTCCATTTTTTGTTGAAACGAGATAATGAAAGAATAGAGGAACAGCAAAACCAGCGCGATGAGTTGTTAATGCTTATGATACCTTAAAAATTTCTTGGCAATGTGATATTTTAAATGTCATTTTTTCCATCAGTATAACCAAAATTTACGATCATACGACTAATTAATTAATTTACTAGATTTCTTACTAAGGTATAAATGTCAAAATCACAGAATCACCGCCGTCAACTAAAGGTTCCAGGGTCTATGTAGTTTGCTTCCTAAATTTGGTACTCACTTCTCGATTTCAGTGGAAAAGTATCAAATGTACCTATGTATTTATATAAACAATAACATGCACCTGAACACTTGCTTATGTTGACATGCCTGCCAAAATACATCAACAAAAACATATTTACAATAATAACTAATTGAATAATATAAACAATAATAAAAACAAAAATATTATTTAACATCAAAAAATAGTAATACTCATTTGTTTTTTTCCTACCCCAGCGTTTCCGAAGTATCCAAAGATAGTCAATTTGTTTTTAAAGTACTATTCGTTGGGATAATTAAAGAAACATCATTAATTAGTCTATTATTCTAAAAGTTATAAGGGCGTTCGCTTTATTTTTCAGACTTTCAAAATGTACTCCCTACTTTGCATCTACTCTACATACGTCAAAATAAATTGAGTTTTGTTTCTTTTTGAGAAATGGTGGAAAGATTCGGTAGTAACCAGAAATGATTTATTTTTGCTTCATAATTAACGACTTGTATTTACACAACAAATAATAAAACTTTACAAACGTGTCGAAAATTATTTTTTTTTTAAATTTCAGACGCAGTGAACAAAAAAAAATAAAAAAAAATTAGCAAATTAGCTGAACAGACATAATATGATCTAGTAAAAGAATTCGTTTAAACGTATTTCGGAAGTATAACCAAAATTTGCGATGATATAAATGCAGTTTTTGCAAGTGTTAATTAATTTACTAAAGTCAATAAAATAAATGAACAATAATATCACATCAGTCATAAAACTAATGAAGTTGTCGCATCAGAGACTCATTTAAATTACATGTAATAATAAGTTGAGGTACATTCTTCGTCATCTTCAATTAAATGATCAGTGTTAAATTCTGCTAAATAATGTATGTAGTCATTTCAGAAACTATTTACTGTAAGAAGTCTAAAAATAAAACGCTATTGAAAAATTGTCATTTTATCTGCTTGCTGAAAATCGACCCCACTTGCTGTTGATATTTTCTGTTTAGTAATCTTCTCATTTTGGCAATTTCAGTTTCATTTTATAACAACAGTCATGAAGCGGGCATATTGACAAAAAAGAAAATCCCCCCAAAAAATACAAAGTAGTGTTCGTCTCGTTAAAAAGGCCCATTGAATTTTTATTAAGTATAATATGAAAACAAAAGGCTGCTAAATAATTTCTTGCCACCTTTGCGCTGTTGTAATTTCTATGAATGGTATGATTTCATTAAATCTCATCTTCCAAGGCTTAAAACGAATTAAAAATTACATTTATTGGGATTATTTTTTTGAGGGGATAAATCGCTACCAACCCCAACTCTCAAGATGAATTTAATACTCCCAGGTTGACTAGGCATTTACGAATTATATTTAATATAAATTGCTCTACAGCTTTTTTAAAAAAAAAAATTAAAATGTTGATGTATGTTATGTATTAATATATTCAACTCGCATGAGTTATTACTCATTCGGATAATTACGATACTCGCTATCGCTCATATTTTCATGCGTAATAATAATAACTACCATTACACACTCGTACAGTAATATATTATTGTTGTGCTGGCGTGATAATTGTAAATTCCAGCCGGGACAATTAAATCAACCCGAGAATAATAAGTTTATAGGTGAGGTTTGTTTTCTCCACGAATAAAAGCAAACTTTGTAAACGTATTACCAAACATGAGAAAAGAGTGGAAAAGTGTGTTCACTCGTACCAAAAACAAAACTATTGTAAAGCAAACTGACGAAAATACCGGTAAATGCGGAGCACACTTATCACATCACACTTATCATAATTAATTTATTTTATGGTACTAATTGTGTTACGACAATACGCCGGGTTCGGCGATTACCCCTTCTCTAAAAACTATAAATAATGTTCACATTAGTTAGATTTCACAGACAGTGCTAATAGTGAATTAATTCAATAAAACCATACAAATAAGAAAACAAAAAATTTTTATAGAAGAAACGATTCAGCACCAATAAACTAATATTTTATTGGTGATTATTATACGTAATAAAATGATGGAGTAGAAATACCGTGTTTATACTACAAATTATCAACCTTACAAACGCGCTGAAAATTTAGAATTTATTTAGGTTCAAGCTTGTGCTAATTCTTAATTATCATACATACATTTTCTAGAATCTCGTAATTCTCTTATATTTTAAATTCTCTTTCTCTCGCACACGCTTGATTTCTCTAAGTTTTGCTTGGTTTATTTTATTCCAATTAGCACAGCGTAATTTTTCCATGTGATCATCTTTCGGTTTATGAGTAGACAAATTTGATATAGCTCTTCGTATATAAAGCCAACCAACCTACAATTTTGAATCAGTAACAAAGTAAATTTCTTATTGAAAAGATCGTGAATTATTAAATATTTAACAAAAAAAAAAAATCATTACTATTATAAAACATAAAATATGGAATCAAAAATTTTACTAATTATTGTTGTGATTGTTTGTGCTATCGACTTATCAACAGTCGAATCAAGATCACTAAGAGCTAAACGAGATGCCACAGTACATCTAAACGGACAAGTTGTCGCAACTGCTGATGGTGAAGATATGGAATTAGCTGAATCGAACATCTTCCTACCGATATTCCGGTACAAATCATTCAATGAACGCAGAGGAGTTCGAGAACGCAGAGATTTGACAGCTGTACAAAACGGTGAAATAAACCACATTGCATTAAGAACTAAACGAGATGCACCAATACAACCAAATGAACTAATTGCCACAAATGCCGAGGCTGAAGATATGGAACTGGCTGAATCGAACATCTTCCTACCGATTTTCCGGTACAAATCGTTCAATGAACGCAAAGGAGCTCGAGAACGCAGAGATTTGTCTGATGAACAAAACGGTAAAATGAGCCAATACGCACTAAGACCTAAGCGAGATGCTCCAATATATTCAAATGAATTAGTTGCCGTAACCACTAATGATGAAGATATGGAACTTGCTGAATCGAATATTTTCCTACCAGTATTCCGATACAAATCATTTAATGGACGCAGAGGAGTTTGAGAAAGCAAAAATACTGAAATGAGCCATTATACGCTTAAAATGGATCAATTGCCGCGTCAGCTGATGATGAAGATATGAAACTTGCTGAATATAATATTTTTCTACCTGTTTTCCGGCACAAGTCATTCAATGAATCCTGAGGAATTCACAACTAAAAAATTTTGGGAATCTTAAAAAATGGAGAGAATCAAACCTTTGATTGAATTTAATCATTGTTTGTTTTAAATTTAATGTATATGTACTAAAAATTTCATATTATTTAATGTTTATATTTATTGTTGTTTTACATTAAATTAATAAAATTATGAAAATTGAAAATTAACGAAAAAATATTTTATTTAAACATGGATTCTTAAAATTATTCTTTTCAGTTGTTTTTGTAAAATCGTAATCAAACCAGTTTGTGTTATCCGAAATCCGGATACGACTTGTTTAATAATAAAATAAAAAAGCATAGCAATAAGTTTTAACTGTATAATCAGAACCAACGTCATGTACAGATCCGTCAGGTGAAAAGTGCTTAAGCCGCACATTATTTTGTCGGATTTCTCTACTACTCATAAGATGTCTCGACTAATCACTGTTATATGTAACTGTAGATTGTATACTTCCATCGTTAATTTGTTGATTTTTGCATGTAATATTAGAATTTCGCTACTCAACTATAGCTTCTCATCTTTAGCTTTCATAATTACCATTCCCGTATTACTCCTAATTTTTATATTGATAAGTTTTGGCATAGCATCGAAACTGCGATATTGAATCGGAAAACAGTTGTGTTTCACAATAAGGAGAAACTTATTAGCGACCGAAATCTTGAATTTCGTTAGTAAAAGTAACACTACATTTAGAACACAATACCCAAAGGTTAAGAAAAACGAAATTTATATTACCTTGTAACCTTATGGCTTGGACAACGGGTGAAACGGTGGTCGCACACTATTACCGGGTAGCTCCCCGTCGAATAGGGAGGTCTTGTTCTCCACCGATATCAGCAGCCATGTTACGATATTTTCACATTAAAGTGTGCAGAGTGGTACTAAATTTACAAAAAAATTAAAAAACACCCCGTCATTTGTTGGTCATTTTAGTTCATATGGAAAAGCACTTGACACACTGTATATCACTATCCCTCTAACTTTTTACTTGGTCACCACATACTTATCTCTCACTACCGTATTACATCAGAAAAAAAAAAAAATCGGCACATAAAAAAATATGCAACCCCCAAAATTTGAACAATCCCAATAATACTTGCTTATAGAAAATTAAACAGAATAAAATAAATAGAAAAAAAGGCGCATGCAAATACTTAGCAATACAATAAATATGAAACACCCGTTGATAATGACCCTTCCAAAAAAATTTGATGCGGACCGCCTCATTAATGATGATATATGTATATAGCAACGCTGCCTCTTTGGCCACCGATTTTTCTGCATTCACTGGATTATGTGGCCAATGTTCACCAGCATATATTTTGTTGTCGTTTTGGGATTGTATAATTCCGCGGATGGATGATATAATCTGCAGATTTATGTTAACAAATTTAGGATAATACCGTATTTCTCAACAGCAGTTAAAATAGCAAACGTAATCCCGTGTAGCAGTATCTCTACCAAACACATTGAAATGCACGATTATTTTCCTTTTTTTTTCTATTACTTTTTCTTTTATTTATGAATTTGTTCTTGTAATTATATTTTATTTTATTTGATTAACAACAACAAAAAAATTGTCACAAAGGTAGTTTACCCAACAATTACATTAATTTTGAGTCTGTAAAAAACAATTATTTCACTAAAGAAAATTTGATTGATCCATTTTGAAAGCTTTGCCATATTTCAATTTCCAAATACGTAGTTAATATTTATTCTTCATTCTATATGGTCTATTTATTCGTTATAGCTACATGGAAATATGGTTGATCCACCGAATGAAGCAGAGATTTTTGCTGGTTTGTAACACTATTAAATCTACTAATATTTTATGTGAGAACCACGGCTTGCTAATTTATAACGTTTGGATGTATTTTCGTTAACTATCTTTTAAACCTTAACGAAAACCGATAATAATAATAAACGGTTTTTACAGAATGTTCGATCATAATCACGCGACAACTAAGTCTGTTAATTGTTCGTGGGAAATGTCGAAGATTTTCAAGATTTCAAGGGCTGTAGAATCCTTCAGTATAATTTATTTAGCATGGATGCTAGAACTACTGCCATGCGTGATTTACATCAAATGATACACTTTTCTTGTATTAAAAACAACAGATAAAATCTGAGAAACAAACCATAATTTAGACTGTTAAGGGTGTCTTTTTGGTGGGTGTGTTTTTACAATTAATTAAATGTGTAAATAGCGATTTAGCAAAATAAATTCTATATTACCTCGTTCAATCGCCTCTTCTTTTATTATGCTAAGAAGAATTGAAGTAAAAATTGATTTCATGTTAGATTAGAATATTCTAACTAGAAACATAAATATACCCACGCGCTATATAGAAAACATATATTCAAACCTGGGGCTAAATGTTTATTTAACTATTTTGTTCATAACGGATTCATTTATTTAATATATAGTATTTAGTTCGCTTTACTTCTAAAACTATCGAATATCATCAATTTTTATAGTTTTCAGATAGAACAGCAAAGATCACAAGACTTTACCATATACGATTACAGATTACAAGATTTTACCATACGATTCTAAACATCAGTTAAAAATTGAATATCATATTGAATAGCTCGACATACGATAGTTTGTTACTTTGAAAGAAAATTTTCCGAAAAAAATGTTCAAGCAAGCAAACAAAAAAAAATAAAAAACATTCAAAAACGGACAAAGGGCTAGATACTCGATACTCAAGCAAACAGACAAGCAGATATTTTTTGCTGATTTGCAAGAAATGATATACACGACAATTTAGCAATCCAACCTGTTGCTGAATTTCAAAAAATGGGATACTCTATAGTTTTTTTTGGTTAGCAAGCAAGCAACTTTTAAAAATTTTGCGAAAGTTTTAATGTATCCGCATCTATTGTTAGATGCCAATTTTTTCTTAGTTTAGATCAACCATTTCTAAATATTTGTGTTTTTAAAATGAAATAAAAAAAAAACTTAGAATAGTAAGTATGTTGTAATAAATGAATAATAATTTCTTAAGAATTAATTAAGAATGAAATAGTATATTATTATAGAATTAATATAGAATGAAAGTATTTGTGCACCTGGGAAAATATTTTTAGATCTTAAAAATCCTTTTGAATGTGGATCACGATTTTTTAAACCAAGAAGTACCAAACGTGGTAAATCATTTTAGGTCTTAATAAGCCTTAAAATATTGGGTTCGGGCAACTTTCAGTATAACAGTTGGCAAATGTGTGGCCATAATTTATTGCAACCGACGATGAGCCGTATTTTTCCTCAATTTTTAAATGCAATATGCCGCAAAGCTACAAATTTATAAAATTTTCAAACAACAATGAAATTCTCCTATTAAACGAAAATTTTATGAGAAATTCGTTTTTTCTAATGTGAGTGGGGCCTTAAACGGAACTCAAATTCCAATTCAATAGCCGGCGTTATTCTACTGCTACACACGTGTTAAAAGGAAAAATGTTTATGTTCTAAATGTTGAAGGGGTAATAATTTTCAGTTCTTTTCGACAAAAAATGAATTTTGATAAACTTAGACTTTAAGGTATGTGACACGGATTACATATTTACAGACCTAGCTTGTCGATGGCCAGGACCAGCCCTAATACATACAAGTCCAACGCACTTTACGACATCCTGCATTTTGAAACATTCCCATCATATACTTTTCTGTTATGTGACATTGGTTTGCATCCCGATAAATTCCGCTCTACTAACACAACTACTAAACGCTACTACGGAAGCCAAAAAACTGTATAATTTAAACCATAAAAATTATTGAGATGCCATTTGGCGTCGCTTTCCAATCATTCATGCAACAGGAGGAAACATGTTGTACTGCGTAGATAAATGTGTCAAAATAATTTCGGCGTGCTTCATCTTACACAAGATTGCAACCCTTAAAGTCCTGTACCAAATGGAGATAGTGCTGAAGCGACCGAATCAGACCGAATAAATGTATTCGACGTACATGAGCAAAGCAAAGTTGGTGGTCAAATGAAACAAACTATAATGATCAACTGTTTTAAAATCGTTAAAATCATAACATCAACCTTAGTTAATTAGTTCTGGTAAATTCTAAAATTTATTGTTATAAGGAACACGATTAAAACCTCTAATAATCTGTGACATTTGACGTGTTCTAAAAGTCGTTTTTTTGCAACTTGTACCTGCTCTCTAGCTACTTTTAAATATTCCTAGTCAAATTCATTTATTCTTTTGGTTCAGACCCATCTGTTCCCTTTACGTGTTTATTAATTGCAATACACTTTTGTTTGGTCAGCAAATTTTGCCTTTACTCCTTCGCCAGTCCTTCTGATCTGGCTAGTGGACATAACGTTATTGCAATAGTTCTCCAAGCCAGTTTAGTTTCACTGGAGTCATGTTGTTGTCACCTAAAAAAATTATTTTAGTTAATTAAAAATGAGGAAAAATTTTCAATTTTAGTTGTGTAGTAGTAGAGTATAATTATGTGTTGTGTTGGCCAACAAATATTTTGGTGGCCGAAACTATTTAAAATTAGATTAAATAAATTTATTTTTGGAAAAAATTCGTCACATTATTGTTAATTCTTTTTTGTAACAAATTTTCGGTCTTAATTAAAATCATTGTTTTCTAAAATATTTTAAATCAAAGTGAATTAAGAAATGCGTGCATTTTATCACTTTTTGAACAGAATCAAAGTATAAAAATAGCGACCTGAGGCTTTGCCCTCTAGAAATCAACCTTCTATAAAGTGTGAAACAATTTATTATTTTTATTTGGAAATTCTTGAAAATTATTTAAAATAATAACAGATCCATCTTTATATACAGAGCCTTAAGATTATGCCATAATTGTTGGCAAACGTTTTTTTAGCGGTATACTTTTTATACGACCAAACAATATTCAAGCAATTTTCAAGAAATATAGTATAAATGAAAGCCAAATATATAAAACGTCAATAAATTTAAAAAAAAAGTTACTCTACTCAATCTAGAAGCAGAAGATTACCAATGCCAATTTTTATACTTTTTTTTTATGTTCTTCAAAGCTCATTACAGTGTGGTATTTGTAAGACTTGCAATGAATTTTTTAACCAATTTTATTAATCAATTATATAAAATAAGCATTCTAAGGTTTTCATTGGATAATATGGGTTGGGTACTAAATTAGTACTCGGGCCGTCCCTTTTGGTGTAGAAAAACTTATCATGGGGTTTAGTACCAACGTGTATCATGGGTTGCGGTTTGGAAAATTAAGATTTCAATACGCTACCCGTATCATGACTTCAAGAAAGTAAAATTCGTCAAAAAGTAAGATTTTGATAAAAGTAAGATTTTGAGAACTAAGATTTCGATATACGAGTACGCTCCCGGATAATATCGCATAAAAAAAATTGGTGTTTTTATCTGTTTTATATAGGACAATATTTTTTTGTCTTCTTATGCACGCTTATTCAAACCGCACTTTTCACCTGACGGATCTATATATGACGTTAATTCTGATTATACAGTTAAAACTTATTGCTATGCTTTTTTATTTTATTATTAAAAAAGACGTATCCGGATTTCGGATAACACAAAATGGTTTAGTGTTTATAACTGGTTTGATCACGATTTTGCAAAAAAAACTGGAAAGAATAATTTTAAGAATCCATGTTTAAATAAAATATTTTTTCGTTAATTTTCAATTTTCATAAATTTATTAATTTAATGTAAAACAACAATAAATATAAACATTAAGTAATATATTAAATCTTTAGTACATATACATTAAATTTAAACCAAACAATGTTTAAATTCAATCAAAGGTTTGATTCTCTCCATTTTTTAAGATTCCCAAAATTTTTTAGTTGTGAATTCCTCAGGATTCATTGAATGACTTGTGCCGGAAAACAGGTAGAAAAATATTATATTCAGCAAGTTTCATATCTTCATCATCAGCTGACGCGGCAATTAATCCATTTAAATGTCTATTGGTGCATCTCGCTTAGCACTTACAATGGCTCATTTCAGTATTTTTGCAAGACTATACTATATTTGCTTTCTCAAACTCCTCTGCGTCCATTGAATGATTTGTATCGGAATACTGGTAGGAAAATATTCGATTCAGCAAATTCCATATCTTCATCATTAGTGGTTGCGGCAACTAATTCATTTGAATATATTGGAGCATTTCGCTTAGGTCTTAGTGCGTATTGGCTCATTTTACCGTTTTGTACGTCAGACAAATCTCTGCGTTCTCGAAATCCTCTACGTTCATTAAACGATTTGTACCGGAAAATCGGTAGGAAGATGTTCGATTCAGCCAGTTCCATATCTTCACCATCAGCAGTTGCGACATCTTGTACATTTAGATGTACTGTGGCATCTCGTTTAGCTCTTAGTGATCTTGATTCGACTGTTGATAAGTTGATAGCACAAACAAACACAACAACAATTAGTAAAATTTTTGATTCCATTTTTTATGTTTTATAATAGCAATGATTTTTTTTGTTAAATATTTTATAATTCACGATCTTTTCAATAAGAAATTTACTTTGTTACTGATTCCAAATTGTAGGTTCGTTGGCCTTATATACGAATTTTACGCTTAAAGAGAGCTACAGCAAATTTGTCTACTCATAAACTGAAAGATGATCACATGGAAAAGTCACGCTGTGTTAATTGGAATAAAATAAACCAAGCAAAACTTAGAGAAATCAAGCATGTGCGAGATAAAGAGAATTTTAAAATATAAGAGAATTACGAGATTCTAGAAAATGTATCTTTGATAATTAAGAATTCGCACATGCTTGAACCTAAATAAATTCTTAATTTTCAGCGCGTTTGTAAAGTTGATAATTTGTAGTATAAACACGGTATTTCTACTCCTATAAAATATTAGTTTATTGTTGTTGAATCGGTTCTTCTATAAAAGTTTTTTGTTTTCTTATTTGTATGGTTTTATTGAATTAATTCACTATTAGCACTGTCTGTGAAATCTAACTAATGTGAACATTATTTATAGTTTTTAGAGGAGGGGTAATCGCCGAACCAATAAAGGTAATATCTTATAGAATTGATCAATATACATACTTACTAATTGTCGCAACACAATTAGTAATAGAAATAAAATTAGGCAACCATAAATTAAATTAATTATGATAAGTGTGATGTGATAAGTGTGCTCCGCATTTAACGATATTTCCTTCAGTTTGCTGTTTTTGGTGCGAGTGAACACATGTGTCCACTCTTTTCTCACGTTTAGTAATACGTTTATAAAGTATAGTTTGGTTCGTGGAGAAAACAAAACTCACCTATGAATGTATATTACTCTCGGGTTGGTTTAGTTGTCCCGGGTGGAATTTACAATTATCACGCCAGCACAATAATAATATATTACTGTACGAGTGTGTAATGATAGTTATTAATATTACCCATGAGAATACGAGCGATAGCGATTGTCGTAATTATCCGAATGAGTAATAACTCATGCGAGTTGAATCCATTAATACATAATATACATTAACATTTTAATTCCTTTTTTTAAAAAAGCTGTAGAGCAATTTATATTAAATATAATTCGTAAATGCCTAGTCAACTTGGGAGTATTAAATTCATCCCAATAAATCTTATTTTTAATTCGTTTTATTCCTTGGATGATGACTTAATGAAATCATAACATTCATAGAAATTAAAACAGCGCAAGGATGGCAAGAAATTATTTAGCAGTCTTTTGTTTTCATATTATACTTAATAAAAATTCAATGGGCCTTTTTAACGGGACGAACACTACTTTGTATGTTTTGGGGGGATTTTCTTTTTTGTCAATATGCCCGGTTCATGACTGTTGTTATGAAATGCAACTGAAATTACCAAAATGAGACGATTACTCACTCCTGTGGAAAACCGAAAACATCAACCGCAAGAGGGTCGATTTTCAGCAAGCAGATAAAATGACAATTTTTCAATAGCATTTTATTTTTACACATCTTACAGTAAATAGTTTCTGAAATGACATACTATATGAATTATTTAGCAGACTTTGACACTGATCATTTAATTAAAGATGACGAAGAATGAACCTCAACGCTATTATGACATACATACATGATGCGACAACTTCATTAGTTTTATGCATCCATCGCAATGTACGGTGACACACTGCCGTAATATTATTGTTCATTTATTTTATTGACTTTAGTAAATTAATTAACACTTGCAAAAATTGCATTTATATCATCGTAAATTTTGGTTATACTTCCGAAATACCTTAAAACTAAATCTGATACTACATCATATGCCTGTCTATTCAGCTAATTTTGCTAATTTTTATTTATTGGTTTTTGTTCAATGCGTCTGAACGTAGCAAATTTAATTTTCGACACGTTTGTAAAATTTTATTATTTGTAGTGTAAATACAAGTTGTTAATTAAAGCATTTCTGGTTATTGCCGAATATTTCCACCATTTCTCAAAAAGAAACTAAACTGAGTGTACGTAGAGAAGTTGAATAGTAAGGAGTACATTTTGAAACCCTGAAAGATAAAGGGAACACCAATATAACTTTTGAAATAATCGACTAATTAATGCTTATTTGCTTTTTCTAAGCATGTTAATAATCCCACCTGTACCCTGATTCTCTAAAAAATAAGATACTGTGTAAATGGGTAAACTTGTGAAAAGCAAAGCTTACTTTTATGAGTTTGCAATTTCTCTGTTTGACTTGTTACTAAAATAATATCGAAAAATTACAAACTCATAAAAGTAAGCTTTGCTTTTCACAAGTTTACCCATTTACACAGTATCTTATTTTTTAGAGAATCAGGGTACTGATAGTACTTACAAAACAAATTGACTATTTTTCGATACTTATTAATGCAAACTAGATTTAAATTACATATTTCTTATCACCTTAACTTAATTTGCCTATTACCTTTTGTAGTTTTGAATTTGGTTGGGATCAGAAATGTTGGGGTAGGAAAAAAACAAATGAGTATTACTATTATTTGATATTAAATAATATTTTTGTTTTTATTATTGTTTATATTATTCAATTAGTTATTATTGTAAATATGTTATTCTTGATGTATTTTGGCAGGCATGTCAACGTAAACAAGTTTTCAGGTGCATTTTATTGTTTTTCTAATATATGTATGCATTTGATATTTTTCCACTCAAACTTAGAATTGAGTACTAAATTTACGGAGCAACTACTTAGACCCAGGTCATTTGGTTGACGCTGATTCTGCGATTTTGACATTTATACCGTAGTTAGAAATCTAGCAAATTAGTTAACACTTGCTAAGGAAATAAGCAGTTAGTCATATGATCTTAAATTTTGGTTATGCATCCGAAATACGCTTTAAATAATTCTCATATTGGATCATATGTCAATGGGTGCATTCAGGTCTCTCAATATGTTGCCAACGGAAACCTACTGATGGAAAAAATGAAATTTAAACTATCACATTGCCAAGAAATTTGTAAGGTTTCATGAGCGTTCACAACTCATCGCGCTGGTTTTACTGTTCCTCTATTCTTTCATTATCTCGTTTCAACAAAATATAGACTTATACCACTTGGACAGTAAGTAGGCAATGGCTTAAGGAACAAAAGTTATATAGTGCCAATGTGTGCTTTTACCCTGGGGGAGGATGCCTCCCCTTCCCGTTGGTTGAATTAGTACACCCAAAATAACCACAGAGATCGATAGAGGGGTGAATTCTATCCAAAAAATGTTCTATGGGTTTTTTCGATAAATCAATATTTTTCGTGTTAGTCGCGATTGAAAATGTTGCAAGTTAGAGCGTTTTTACAAGAACAACTTGAAAATCTTACGTTTTAACAAAAAAATCATGGGAAGCAAAAATAAAGCTTATAAAATACCAAATCGATGGTTTTCTTTATATTTGTAGATGCATTATGAACCGCTCGTTGAAGGTGACTGTTTGTTCATCGAAAACTGAATTCGAACCGTTCAACTTTAAATAACGGAAAAACGACGAATTTTTGGAGGAAAACTTGTCAGTCCTTGCTTAGTAAAAATCGTTAGCAAAAAGCTAAGGCAGTCATCGTTAAAAAACTAATCGCGTTTTTCGATGAAATTTTCGGATTGCTCCAAAATATGCTTTTTTAAATGAAAAATCAACATTTTCAATCGCGAATAAATCGAAAATTATTGATGTATCGAAAAAATCTCACAGTACATTTTTTGCTTAGTAGAATTCATCTCTCTATAGATTTCTGCGGTTATTTTGTGGCGTCCACCGCCATTGTAAAAACACATAAGCCATTCCCTACTTACTGTCCAAATTTCACGTCAATCGGTTTGGTGCGTAAGAATTCTGAGGAAATAATCAATTTTTACCGTCAAACACTGGAATATTAGGGACATTTTTTTCATTTCTTTACGCCAGCTTATTTTAAAGTGAAGTTTTCACCTTATACAGCCCCAACTTATTGCTATGCTTTTTTATTTTATTATTAAACGATTCATAACCGGATTTCGAATAACACAAGTTGGTTTAGTGTTTCTAACTGGTTGAATAACGATTTTATAAGAACAACTGAAAATATTTATTTTAAGAATTCATGTTTAAATAAAATATTTTTTCGTTAATTTGCAATTTTCATAATTTTATTATTATAATGTAATACAACAATAAATATAAACATTAAATAATACAAAATATTTAGTACAAATACATTAAATTTAAACCAAACAATGTTTAAATTCAATTAAAGGTTTGATTTTCTCCATTTTTTAAACTTTCCAATTATTTAGTTGCGAATTCCTCAAAGCTCATTGAACGAATTGTGCCGGAAAACAAGTGGAAAACTACTAACTTTAACAAGTTTTCTGTCTTCATCATAAGCAGTTGCGGCAATTAATTCATTTTAATATCTTAATGCATCTCGCTTAATTCCTGGCGTAGTGGATCATTTCAGTCATTTTTACAAAGCAGTAAACTTTTTGCTTTCTCAAACTCCTCTGCGTTCATTGAACGATTTGTATCGGAATACCGGTAGGAATATATTTGATTCAGCAAATTCCATATCTTCATCATCAGCAGTTGCGACAAGTAATTCATTTGAATTTATCTGAGCATCCCGCTTAACTCTAAGTGCATAATGGCTCACTTCAGTATTTTTTACGTTTGTCACATCTCTGCGTTCTCGAATTCCTCTGCGTTCATTAAACGATTTGTACCGGAAAATCGGTAGGAAGATGTTCGATTCAGCCAGTTCCATATCTTCAGCCTCGGCATTTACGGCAACTAGTTCATTTGGATATGTTGGTGCATCTCGTTTAGTTCTTAATGCATTCTGGCTTATTTCACCGTTTTGTACGGCTATCAAATCTCTGCGTCCTCGAACACCACTGCGATCATTGAATGATTTGTACCGGAATATCGGTAGGAAGATGTTCGATTCAGCTAGTTCCATATCTTCACCATCAGCAGTTGCGACAATTTGTTCATTTAGATGTTCTGCGGCATCTCGTTTAGCTCTTAGTGATCTTGATTCGACTGTTGATAAGTTGATAGCACAAACAATCACAATAACAATTAGCATTATTTTTGATGCCATTTTTATGTTTTATAATAAAGATTTTTTTCTTAAATATTTAATAATTCACGATCTTTTCAATAAGAATATAACTTTGTTAATGATTGCTAAAAATATAGTTTCGGCTTTATATACGAATTTTTGCTGTGTAAATTGTTATTGTTATTTACGATTAAAGAGAGATACATCAAATTTGTCTTCTCATATTGTCTTAACAACACCAATATATTCAGTAAGAAAAGTAAAACTTACGTAAGTCAAGATGTACTAATTAGAATAAAATGAACTAAGCAAAACTTTGAAAATTTGCGCGTGTTAGAGATAGAGAGAATTTTAAAATATACGAGAATTACGCGGTTCTATCATACAAATTTGTATGATAAATTCGAAGAATTTTGATAAGTTTGAGTATTAAAATTTTAATTGTCAGAGCGTTTGTAATATTGGTAATTTATAGAATACGATGTATGTATCATCTTTTAGAATTCGACAAACGTATTTTCGTAATACACTTGTAGTAAGAGATGAGCCATGTATAAATTAAATTAATTATTAGGAATGTGTGATATGATAAGTGTGCTGAGCATTTTTCCATATTTGGGTATTTACTTCAGTTTACTTTAAATTATTTCTTAATGGTGCGGGTGAACATAGTTTTGCCCCTAACAAATTTTTTCTTCGAACTTTTTGGAAATTGATGCTTTTGCCTAAAATTTTTTGTTTGAAAATAACCGATTTAAAAAACCGTGGCGAAGGTACTGCCTTGATTGAAATATTAACGTAAACAAGGTTTTAGGTGTTTATTATGTATTTAGGTATATAATCATATCGAAGCATATAGGAATTCCTAAGACCATTGCAGCGGGGGTACATTAGAATATTAAATTTGACAAAAACAATTAACTCCTGAATCGTTCACGGTTTCGAAAATCCTCTTCGATAATCGCGCTGCGATCTTATTCTAAAACAATACATTCTGTTCAAAATTGAAATAAAGTACATTCACGATTTTTAAAATAAAAATATTTTAAATACTAATTCAAAGATTTAATTACTTTATGTATAACAGTCTTATTTATCTTATATTTAAACTCTAAATTATCAAATTTTACAAACGTCAAAAATTTAAACTTTGTATGTAAAGGTACTTCGAACAAAAGCAAACAAACCAAAATTATCAAAATTAGGTACAATGGGATGCGTGCATTCAGCTTAACTTTTTGAGTAAAATCAGCGCGATGAGTCGTGAACGCTCGTAATACCTTAACAATTTCTTTGCAATGTAATAGTTTAAATGTCATTTTTTTCTTCAGTAGGTTTACTCTGCCAAACATGTTGGGAGAGCTGAATGCACCCATTGACATATGATCCAGTATGAGAATTATGTTAAGGGTATTCCAGAAGTATAATCAAACTTTACGATCATATGACTAACTATTTCCCTATAGATATCTAATGTCAAAATTGCGAAATCATCGTCAACTAAATGACTCGGCCTATATAGTTTGCTCCCAACATTTGTTACTCAATTTATAGTTTGAGTGGAAAAATATCAAATGTATTTATTATGCACCTGCAAATTTGTTTACGTTGACATGCCTGACAAAATACATTAACAATAACATATTTACAATAATAACTAATTGAAAAATATAAACAATAATAAAAACAAAATATTATTTAAAATCAAATAATAGTAACACTCATTGGTTTTTTTCCTATCTCAACGCTTCCGATGGCAAAGTTATTCAAAATTGCTAAAGCTAACAGTTAAATAAAGTTCAGTTGTTAAGAAATGTGTAATTTATAGCTAGTTTTTGCCTTACAAAGTATCCAAAGATAGTCAATTTGTTTCATTCATGCAAAGTGAACAAAAAGTAGAACATTCCCAACTTCTTTCACTGTTCGTCTTCGGCAATCAACAATACTTAGAAGATGCTTTTATATGAATTTTGGATGATTCGTTCATGATGATCATCCAATGCAATTCGTGTATAAGTGCAACCAATTGATCTTCCGCGATAATTTTTATGACTGAATGTAAGTGAACTGAATTTGCCCATCCCCGTCCGTATCGCTTGAGATTTAATTGCAATTGAATCTTACATTTATTTTAAAAATAGGTAAAATGAACCATTAATCTTTGGAAATGCATGAAAACAATAAATACAAATCTTCAACTATTCAAAGGCCACATGACTATTACATTCATCGCCCTTTCTCTGCTGCATCTTGTACTCTATAGCAGTGGTTTGGTTCTTGTTTAAATTGTCTCAAGATGCCCTTTCTTTTGCGTTGCTAGTTCCACTTTGGCATTCTCTAACCAATTAAATTTCGAAGCATTTATAATAGTTTACAAATTAGTCACGTCTTCTTTTTTAAATTTGTACTTTACTTCTACCCACTTTTAGCGTACACCCTACTGTCCCTACTATTCAACTACTCTATCTATGTTAAAATAAACTGAGTTTTTTTTTTTTTAGCAACGGCGGAAAGATTCATGGCGGAAAGATTCGGCAATAACCAGAAATAATTTATTACTGAAAATATCTACATAATTAACAACTTGTATTTACACTAAAAATAATAAAATTTTACAAACGTGTCGAAAATTATTATTTTTTAACTTTCAGACGCAGTGAACAAAAACAAATAAATAAAAATTAGCAAAATTAGCTGAACAGACAGGCATGTGATCTAGTATCAGAATTAATTTAAACGTATTTCGGAAGTATAACCAAAATTTACGATGATATAAATCCAATTTTTGCAAGTGTTAATTAATTTACTAAAGTCAATAAAATAAATGAACAATAATATCACGGCAGTCTTGGGATGGATGCATAAAATAGATTAAGTTGTTGCATCAGCGACTCATTTAAATTACTTGTAATAATAACGTTAAAGTATAATCTTCGTCATCTTCAATTAAATGATCAGTGTCGAATTCTGCTAAATAATGTAGTCATTTCAGAAGCAATCTACTGTAAGAAGTCGCATTGTCATATTTTCTGTTTGCTGAAACCCGAATTACTAGGAGTAATGTCCTTGGGGTTGGATGTCTTCTGTTTTCCACAGGATTCATCCTCTCATTTTAGTAATCTCGGCTTCAATTCATAATAACACTCGGGAACCGAGTATATTAAGAAAAATGAAAATATGTACCCCAAAATGTTTCTTTAACACTAAAGATGGATTTATTACTCTCAGGTGAAATAGGCATTTACTGATTAAATTCATTACTCACTGATTGATACCATTCCAACACAATTAAACCTTTAAATATTAATTGTTCCGATCTTAGTAGGCTTTAGTTTATATTATAAAAATTCTATAATATGTATAATACTTGCAGGAGTAGACAAAATTACGTATTCAACTCGCATGTAATGGTTATTACTCATTCGGATAACTACAACACTCGCTATCGCTCGTATTCTCATAAGTAATAAGAATTAATAACTATCATTACACGCTCGTACAGTAATACGTTATTATTGTTATAGTGTGAAAATTGTAAATTTCAAGCTAGTAAAAAATTCATAGGTGAGTTTCATTTTCTCCACAAACTAAAGCTTACTTTATAAACTTATGTATTACTAAACATGAGAATAAAAAACTCGTTTTTTGCAAAAATGGGTTCACTCGCACCACAAACAAATATATTGACAAGCAAACTCAAGGAAATCGGTAAATGCGGAGCACACTTATCACATTACACTTTTCGTAATTAATTTAATTATTGTTGCCTCATTTCATCACTATTACTAATTGTGTTATGACAAACGATAATAGGTAAGTACAATCGTCAAAATTCATGAGACATTATATTGGTTCGGCGATTACCCCTCCTCTATAGACTATAAATAATAAAATCAATTTCAATTTGGCAGACAGAAAAATAATCGGTTTTATATTAGCAACGATTCAGCAACAATAAACACATGTTTTATTGGTGAATAATATACGTAATAAAATATAGCATTAGGTGTACCTTATTTATACTACAAATTATAAACTTTACAAACGCGCTGAAAATTAAAAATTTATTTAGATTCAAATTTGTGCTACTTCTCAAATCTCATAAGTTTTGTAGACCCTCGTAATTCTCTTTTACTTTAAAATTCTCTCTGTCTCGCACACGCTTGATTTCTCTAAGTTTTGCTAAATTCATTTTATTCCAATTAGCACAGCATGACTTAGGTATGTAGTCAAATTTAGGTTTATGAGTAGACAAATTTGATGTAGCTCTCTTTAATCGTAAGAAAATTCGTATATAAAGCCAACCAAACCACAATATTGAATCAGTAACAAAGTAAATTTCTTATTGAAAAGATCGTGAATTATAAAATATTTACCAAAAAAAAAAATCATTACTATTATAAAACATAAAAAATGGAATCAAAAATTTTACTAATTGTTGTTGTGATTGTTTGTGCTATCAACTTATCAACAGTTGAATCAAGGTCAATATTTGGAGTACGCGGACAATTGACAGTCTTACGAAATCCTGTTATTTCTGAAGACCAAGTACTAAGAGTTAAACGAGATGCTCCAATACGTTCAAATGAAATCATTGCTGCAACTGCTGATGTTGAAGATATGGAACTTGCTGAATCAAATATCTTCCTACCGATTTTCCGGTACAAATCATTCAATGAACGAAGGGGAATTCGAGAACGCAGAGATTTGACACAAGTCGCCGCAACTGCTGATAATGAAGATATGGAACTTGCTGAATCGAACATTTTCCTACCGATATTCCGTTACAAATCGTTTAGTGAACAAGGAGGAGTTCGAGAACGCAGAGATTTGACAGCCCAACAAAATAATGAAGTAAACCACATTGCACTTAGAGCTAAACGAGATGCACCAATACATTTGGATGAACAAATTGCTGCAACTACTGATAATGAAGATATGGAACTAGCTGAATCAAACATCTTCCTACCAATATTCCGGTACAAATCGTTCAGAAGAGGAGTTTGAGAAAGCAAAGTTTTAAGAGCGGTACAAAATACTGAAATGAGCCATGAACAGCTGCAAGAAGAGCTAAGCGGGATCTACATTACCGATATTCCGGTACAAGTCCTTCAAAAAATCACAATGGAATTCGAAACTTAAAACATGTCTTGAAAAATTGAAAGGGAGAGAAACGTGTTTGCTTCTATGTAAACAGTTTTGGGTTTAAATTTAATTTTACCTTATTTTATGTATTTAAAATGTTACATTATTTAATGTATATTTGTTGTTATTTCACATTTTATTAATAAAATTAAAAAAATTTAAAAAAAAAAATGGATTTGTAAAATAATTTGTATTTAACACAACCAAAAGTACTCAAAATTAATTTTTATGTTTTACCATTGTGTTCTAAACTATTTAAATTGAAAAACTCGTAATCTTGTTATCATCATACGCAGAAGTAATCGCATAGTCGTAATCCAGTTCAAACTAGATTTTATATGACGCTATAAATAATCGTTGGATGCTAACTTTGCACTATCGGTCGTAATATGAGTAGTTACTTTTGCCATTTGGGGGCAAGAAAAAATTTGGCACGATTGGAGGTTGTGTTGTAAATCCATTGTTACTAACTTTCCGTTCAAAAGACATTTAAATCTATACACCAAAGTACATTACTTGTTCTAAAATTTTCTGTGCGATGATAATTAGCTCACGAATTAATTTATCAGTTTTAATTGTTTTTATACTTGAAATTCCTAATTGCCACTATAACATTTCGCACCATTTCGGTAACGACCAAAAAAGGTTTTATTGCAGTAGAGGTTGTGTTCCGCAACCAGTTTTAGAAATGAATTAATACTTCAGACACATATCGAAGTCTGTAATAATAATTTTGACTTTAGCATACAATTTCGATCAATTTAAGATGTGCCATATTTAACCAAAGTTTTACACCCAATTTCATTCTATTTCGAAAAGAGATATTTTTCGTAGCATTTTACTACGAACAGCGCCAAATTGAATAAACAGTAGTTACTGCACACATATCAAAAATATTTTTGTTTACCAAATTATAACCGCTTCGAATATCAAAACCAGATATTTTTTGTATTTAAATGCATCAGTGACTATGTAGTTGACTATTCATTAATAATTCGAAAGATGTTAATCCGCTCAATTTAAAGGTAAATTCTTACAATTTTAAATAACCGAGTGGGTGAGCTATTCTCATTAAGGAAGTTACATTTTGTAGGTGTCAGTAGGTAACGAAAGATGAGCTTTAAAAGTTAAAGATTTAATTGTGTATAATTAATGTATTAGCAAACATTTATGAATTATAGTTAACATCGACGATAGCTCCTATTTCACAACAGTTAATTTCTCGGTTGACTTGAATTTTAAGTTCAAAAATTGTAGGAAAAGAAAAACAAATTCACAAAATATAGGAACGTGTGATAATTTTGCGATTAAATAATTTTTTTTTCGTACTTTTCTGTAACCATTTTAGACATCTTACGTACACTAGTAAAACTAAAGATAAATTTAGCAAGTATTATTTTAATTTGTCAGAGCCAACTTTGATGTATTTTTCAAAATGAAAGTTCGAAAAAATATATTTTAGAAATAATTTAATTTTAATATTTCTGCAATTAATATTTACTTAATACCAATATGGCCTTCTTGTATATTGTTCTTCAAGATATGTAGAAAACTTTTATATAAACATTTTATAATATTTTTGCTTTTTTCATTGAAAAACTTGAAGCTAAAACACACCATTTTTACTATGGATTCCTATGGAAATCAGAGAAAAGTTATACCACTAAAAAAGCTTCTAAAAAATACGTCATTATGATTATGGCTCTATACTCTAGAAGGCTCTGATCATATTCAAGTAACAAAAAAGTAGCAGAAACGAATAATTTATATTTTTTTGTTAATTTTCAATTTTTATAATTTTATTAATTTAATTGAATACAACAATCAATATAAACATTAAATAATGTGAAATCTTTAGTACATGTACTCGTACATTAAATTTAAACCACACAATGTTTAAATTCAATCAAAGGTTTGATTCTCTCAATTTCTTACGAGTCCCAATTTTAGAGTTGCGAATTCCTCAAGATTCATTGAATGACTTATGTCGGAAAACAGGTAGGAAAATATTATATTCAGCAGGTTCCATATCTTCATCATCAGCAGACGCGGCAATTAATCCATTTTAAGCGTAATGACTCATTTCAATATTTTTGCTTTCTCAAACTCCTCTGCGTTCATTGAATGATTTGTAACGGAATACCGGTAGGAAAATATTCGATTCAGCAAGTTCCATATCTTCATCACCGGCGGTTGCGGCAACTAATTCATTTGAATATATTGGAGCATCTCGCTTAGCTCTTAGTGCATAATGACTCACTTCAGTATTTTTTGCGTTTGTCACATCTCTGCGTTCTCGAACTCCTCTGCGTCCATTGAACGATTTATACCGGAATACCGGAAGGAAAATGTTTGATTCAGCCAATTCCATATCTTCAACCTCAGCAGTTGCGGCAACTACTTCATTTGGATATATAGGTGCATCTCGTTTGGTTCTTAAAGCATTCTGGCTTATTTCACCTTTTTTGAATGATTTGTACCGGAATATCGGTAGGAAGATGTTCGATTCAGCTAGTTCCATATCTTCACCATCAGCAGTTGCGACAACTTGTTCATTTAGATGTTCTGCGGTATCCCGTTTAGCTCTTAGTGATCTGGATTCGACTGTTGATAAGCTGATAGCACAAACAATCACAATAAAAATTAGCAATATTTTTGATGCCATTTTTATATTTTATAATAATGATTTTTTTCTTAAATATTTAATAATTCACGATCTTTTCAATAAGAATATAACTTTGTTACTGATTACTAAAAATATAGTTTCGGCTTTATATACGAATTTCTGTTGTGTAAATAGTTATTGTTATTTACGATTAAAAAGAGATACACCAAATTTATCTTCTCGTATTGTCTTAACAACACTAATATATTCAGTAGGAAAAAGTAACATGTACGTCAGTCGAGATGTACTAATTAGAATAAAATGAACTAAACCAAAATTTAAAAATTTGCGCGTGTATGAAATAAAGAGAATTTTAAAATATAAGAAAATTACGCGGTTCTATCGTACAAAACTTGCAGGAGAATCCCGCAAGTTTGAGTATTAAAATTTTAATTTTCAACGCATTTGTAAAATTGCTAATTTACAGAATACGATGTAGCATCTTTTAGAATTTGACGAACGTATTTTCGTAATACACTTGTAGTAACGTCATGAGGCAAGTATCAATTAAATAAATTATAAGGAATGTGTGATATGATAAGTGTGCTGTGTATTTAACCATATTTGGGTATTTACTTCAATTTGCTTTAAATTATTTCTTATTGGTGCGAGTGAAGATATTTTTACCACTAACAAATTTTTTCTAAGAACCTGTTGAAATTGATGCTCTCGACTAAATTTTTTATTTGAAAATAAACGATTTAAAAAACAATGGCTAATAAGGTACAGTCTTGATGTGAAAACTACATACCCAATAAAAAGCCTCGCCAATGAACTTTGCACCCGTGTATATCGATGTATATGTTGGCGATCAATTGTCGCCAACTATCAACAAAAATTTATCAGTTTTTTTTTTGTGTCGATGGCTATACAAAAGATCTATTGGCGCGGAGCACATTAAAAGTTTAATTTTGACAAATACAATTTACTCCTGAATCGCTCACGGTTCCGATAATCCTCTTCGATAGTCGCACTTCGCTCTTGTTATAAATCAATACTTTGTATTTAACATATCGTCATCTCAGTATTTAAGTGATACAAATGCATTTTTGTAATTTTGGAGTTAAAACTGCCATTTTACGTAAAAATGTAGACTGGATCGTCAAATCAGTTTCCAACGTAGTTATTATACCACTTCGACAGTCCAGTGTTTGGATGACACAGATGAGTTTTAGTCAATTTGCATTTAGGACCGTCACATTACATAATGGCGTACCTAACGTCACAATGATTAGAATGCATTTGTAACACTTAAATACTGAGGTGACGATATCATGTTTACAAAGTAAAATAATGTACATTCACGATATGCATAAATTTATGATGATTTATGATTTATGCATAAATACTTTCTGCAAATAATCAAATTTTTCAAACGTCAAAAATTTAAACTTTGTATTTATAGACCCTGTGAACAAAAGCAAATAAATAAAAATTATGAAAATTAGCTACAATAAGTGCATTCAGCCCCGACAACTGTTGGCAACATGTTGAGTAAAATCAGAGCGACGAATTGTGAATGCTCATGATACCTTAAAAATTTCTTGGCAAAGTGGTTGTGTTAATCTCATTTTTAACATTAGTAGGTTCCGCTGCCAACAGGATGGCGACCTGAAAGCACCCATTGCCATATGATCAAATATAGTCGAGTATAGTCCAGTATTTCGGGAGTGTAACGAAAATTTACTATCATATGTCTAAGTGTTTCCTCAAGTGACCAGGGTCTATGTAGTTTGCTCCCTAAATTTGGTACTCAAATCTAAGTTTCAGTGGAAAAATATCAAATGTATATATTTTATAAACAATAACATGCACCTCTGAAAACTTGTTTACGTTGACATGCATGGCAAAATACATCAACAATAGCATATTTACAATAATAACTAATTGAATAATGTAAACAATAATAAAAACAAAAATATTATTTAATGTCAAATAATAGTAATACTCATTTGTTTTTTTCCGATCGCAACCAAATTCAAAACTACAAAAGGTAACAGGTAAATTAAGTTCAGTTATTAAGAAATATGTAATTTGCATCTAGTTATTACAGCCTTATAAAGTATCAAAAGATAGTCAATTTGTTTTGTAAGTACTATTAGGTGGGATTATTAAAGAAACACGCTTAGAAAAGCAAACAACTAATAATTAGTCTATTTTTTAAAAATTATAACGGTGTTCGTTATACCTTTAAGCAGGCGATCAAAACTCGATACATTTTGTATGCATAGATAATAAAATATGAGCATAAATGGATAATCAATTAGAGTACATTCTAAAAATTTAAGCTCCAAAATATAGCATTATGCTTATACATAAAAATGTTATTGAAATCATATTGTATATAATTAATATTATTTCGTATAATCACAAAACACCAACAGTTTTCACTTACTTAAAAATAAAAAAACCAAAATTTTTATTTTTGAATTTATTTACTTTTATTTATTTAAAATTACAACTAGTTTCGATCTTGTAAAGATCATCTACAGGTAATTTTTTGCAATTGCAAAAAATTACCTGTAGATGATCTTTACAAGATCGAAACTAGTTGTAATTTTAAATAAATAAAAGTAAATAAATTCAAAAATAAAAATTTTGTTTTTTTTATTTTTAAGTAAGTGAAAACTGTTGGTGTTTTGTGATTATACGAAATAATATTAATTATAAAAAGATCACTTACGTCACTCCGCTTCAAAAAAAAATTTTTTTATTTTTTTTTTTAAAAAATGTTTAATAAATCATATTGGCTCATCAAAAAACCATAGGTTCCATTGCAAAGAAAAAAAACGTATAATGGTATAACATGGAACAATTTTCTAGGGTTCCTTTTGATATAGAGCAATTGTTTTCCATTTTTTATTTATACTTAAGCAGTTTTCTACTAACGCTTGAACATTTTCGCCGTTCGAACAGTCGCGATCTAACTTTCTATTTTTATTCATATTATGGTTTAGAAATGTGAAGTTGTGTTTATTTAGATAATTAGTGGGTCTAGTTAAAATTAGTAATACATTTAGGCAAACTCAATGATATAACTTAAAATTCCTAATTTAAACGTGTTGAAACTATTGTCTGGTATAAGCGTAAGCATTTATAAACTTTTAAAACACGTGGCAATTTTGTTGAATGTGCTCAAATTAGAACCACAAAAAAATGTTTGGGTTTGTTTCCGAAAAATGTTTAATTAGCTAAATTTTGCTAATTTTTTATTCTTGCTTTATTTTTTTTATCACTGGCTTAAAATAAAATAGAAATTTTTAATTTTCGACACGTTTGTAAAACTGATAATTTGTAAGACAAATAAAAAATAAGAAATACTTTTACTGTATTAGGAAAAAACAAATGAGTGATTGTTATTATTTTTTTGACTTAAATAATATTTTTGCTCTTTCTAATTGTTTGGTATATTATTCATTTATTTATTATTGTACCTCTCTCATAAATACAATATTGGTCTATTTTTAATTTGTAGCTATTAATTATTATTTCGTTGTGCTTCAGAGGAAAATTTTATCGTAAACAATTCTTCAGGTCCATATTATTTAATTATATGGTACATTTGATTTGTTTCCCTTTAAACTGAGAATTCAGTGCTAAATTTGTGGAGCAAACTAGCTACCTGACCAGTAGGTAGATTCCGGTTGCGTGGAATTATTTTGTCGAACGGAATTTTGTTTCCGGTTTTTTTAAATGGAAAAATAAATTACAATTTTGTGGAATGGAACGTCAAATTTTCTCGTTGTGGAATTGTACTGTGAGGAGTATCAATTTTTCTAATCATATATTATAATGAATAGTAATAATATAAAAAAAGTGGGAAGAAAGTTTCTTTAAATCAAAAAGAAATGTTGGTAACATTTTTAGAACAAAATTTGAATTTAGCTAGAGGAAGGCAAGTTAAGATTTTCATATTTAAATTTAAGAATTTAAAAATAATAATTTGTTTGTTTATTTCTTCTCTCAGATTTGAAGGTTTAGATGGCAACAAAAATATGAGGGAAAAGTGGAATGAAGTGGCAGAATTACTGAACGCAGCTGGTGGAGCATGCAAGGATGGAGAGAAATGTAAGAGAACATGGACCGATTTAAGGTAATTGAAATACGATTAGTGATATGTTTACTGAACTACAATAAATTTCTGTTTTATTTCCAGACTTTACGTGAAAAATAGTACTACCGAAATTGAAGCCTTAGCAAATAGGAGTGGGGTTAATGGCATCGGCCGCCCGAAAACATTAAACTAATTAGAAGTGCGGATTATGTAATTACCAAAAAGGTTACCAAAAGTAATTTTTGTTTTCAGAATTTATCTCAATATGAATACGATTATGCACCCTTCAACCGTCACAAACGTCAACAGTCAAAATATGGTCGCAACAGAAATAATTGCTCAACCGAAATACACGATGCAGGAAGAGATCGCTAGATAATATAATGGAGGACTCATTAATTGAGGGAAAAAAAGGAATCGGTTGCTTGAGCGACAAATAGAACACTGCATGCATTTATGATGACACCACATTCTGATGGTGAGTAACACAAATATCTTTATCTCGAAAGACATCGAAAACGTCCTTTTAAGACATCAATACATCGTTCAACACAATTTCTTGTTGATTTATGAACTATGTTGTAGTGGTCTTCCTTTTCATTTCTTGAATGCAGTATTGGTGTCATTAACCAAGGTTGCTGAGGATAACCACTGTCTCCTAAAATTAAATCAGAGATTCATTATATCTGTAATTAACATAAATGTATTTTTTTACAAATTTACCTAGCAACCAAAAATTGAAATAAATGCAGTTACATCAAAGACGATTTCCAAACATTGCAAATCTAATATAAAAAAGACATTATTAAAATAAACATATATATCGTAAATTAATTTATTTAATAATTATTTAGGTTAACAATCAGCCTTGAAGAAGACGGATTGTTAACCTAAATAACTATTAAAGTTAATATGGAAACCACGGCAGCTCTAAATTACATACATTTGTTTAGTTAATTAATCTGGGATAGTTTAAATAATTTAACTATCCCAAATTAATTAACTAATAAACCAATTAATTTACTATTTGGATGTTTTTCGAATGATCACCTTTCCGACATATGTAAATGTGTTCCATAGATGCATCCTATAACTCCTGGAAAGCGTTGCTGATAAAACCCAAAAAACATATATTTTAATAAAGGTGAATTTATTGGTTTATATTTACTTTGATTTTTTATCGTTTAAATCATCTGACGTTTGAAGAAATGCTATGTACTTATCCAGTAGATGGTGGTTTATTATATTGCTAGTACGATCCGCTGATATGACCCTAAAACGTAAAATAACGTTTTTGCAAATATTGAAAAATTAAGATAATAGGTAGAAAATTAAATTCTTACCGGTAGCGTAAAAACGAATCGCCACAAGTATTCGAATAATAATTGGCAAGCCGTGTATCTTCTGCCGCTGGTCCATGTATTGGGACAATTCGGAAACCGAAATAATTCCCGGAATCCCTCAACCCTCGACGGCGCCTCAATAAATCAAGCTTTGTTTTCTTTTTAGCTGCTACAATGCGAATTTTTAATGAAAAATTCATTATTTTAACTTTGACGAGAATGAAAACGAAGTTCTACTTTATTTGAGTTTTATCACTATTTATACACCGTTATTTTCTTCTTTATAAAACGGATAAATATTTCGTATTTAGGCGTCAAATAAGATTAAATTGAAATTTATTAAGAGTTTAATATTTGTGTTTGCGTATAATTCGCTAATACTTAACTACACGGTTGTTTTCTATATATAGAATGTAATGTAAAGTGTAATTAGCATTTTCAGTCGCTATAGCCTGATGAGATTGACTGGTAAAAAATTAAATTTTTCGTTATTCTCACTCAGATCGATACTGAAAACTTGCAAAATTTCTCGATAATTTCTCCCTTCGTAATAAATATTTCATGTTTACCAATTTGTTATTTGTATTTTAATTTTTATTAACAATACCCCGATTTTAATAACACGCTTACACAAAAAAAAAAGGCAGAAAAATTCAATTTATCACATTTTCTTCGATTTTAGACCTAGTACCTCGCAAAGAGAACTAGAATACAAATTTTTGGAACGAGAAAACTAGATGTGAGAAAAATAAAAAATTCCGATGCAATCGAATTCATTTCACAGAACCGGAATCTACATACTGTTGGTCAATTCTCGTTCTATGAAAAAATTCAATGAAAAAAAATCTTTTCATTTACATCTAGTCAACCATTTTTATTTTTTGAATGCATAAAAACAAAGTTATATACTTTTCACAGTCCGTGGGCCGATTCTGTTTCCATGAAAAATAAAATGAAAACATTACTCAGTGGAAAAAAAACATAATTCCAAAGTGTTTTTAATGAATACTTGATTATTTTCGTCAAAATATTCTCATATGAAAAGAATTTGTTCATTGACCATTTTGGTGGTGACAAAATCATTTAAATGTGTCTATTAATGTACCGATTTACCGATATACCGAAAGTTGTGTCCAAAATCTCAAAGGGTTGTGGTTGACCGCCATCAACTGATCGTACTTCAAGCAAACTTGGTAGTTTTCATAGTTTATAAAGGTATTGAAAAATAGAAAGAGCTTTTGTTCATTTTCCAAAATCCTAACTATTTCAAATGTATATTTTTGAAATTTTCTAATTCACATTGATGTACAGTCGTTTTAGGTTCAAATTTCTTGAATTCTTAAAATCGACTTAATTCCTAGATTTCCAAAATAGTCCTTAAATTAAGGCTTAAATTTTAAAATTTTATAATTTCCTAAGCTTCTTTAATTTTAAATTCAAGCACCTGATTTCTACTCCTATTTTAAAAATCTGTAAATTTAGAATATCCTATTGAATCTAGGATTTCAAAATTATGTCAGATTACAAATAGTTTTTCGAAACAACTGCAATTAAAAATTCGAATTTCGGTGTAGTAAATAAAATCTCACGCTTAGACTATGATCGGTATTTGAATATTCTTCAGATTCTAGACATTTCAAAATAAAGAAAATTCGTAAACTCAAAAATACTTTCAACTTGAGACTATATATGGAACATTTCAAATTTTATGAAATTCTTACTATCCCATTTTCATAAAAATTTACAAATACAGGTTATTGGTGAAATTATTGAAATTAGTAATTGTTTGGGCTTTTTAAGATTTCAAATTTCGACATAACTTATCTTTATTCTTCAACCAGTAGCATTATTCTATAACAAATAAGATAATGTTTACATGTGATAAACAGTGAACGAAAAGAGAATCACAAAGAAAAAATCACAAAGTTTACCCGTTTTCACGTTTATACATTATCTTATTTTTTACAGAATAAGGGTGCAGAATTATTTTATAAACATTTCAATATTGTGTATTTCAAACTCTCTTGTACTTTGCCTTTGTTCGAACTTTAAAAATCGAATTTTGTAAGTATGGATGTACAAAACTTCTGTGTAAAACTTCAAATTACAAATTCCACAAATAGATGACCGCCATTTAAATGTTATAACGAATACTTAATAAAAAAAAAAAAGTAAAGCCTAAAAAAATTATTGGTAGTGTCGAATTGTGTTCATTATGGTTGCATAACTTAATTAACATAAGATACCTATCAACATACGCACAACGCACATAAGTTAGTCACTTATTGTCCCACAAAAATGACTGCAGCTATAAATATTAGGCTCTTAATGTAAATCTCGATAAACAAGTGTCTAGTGTAAACGAACAATTATTTGTCGTTTACTGTTCCTTCGTTATAAAATATATATTTAAATTTCGGAGTAGACGCAAACAATAAAAAATTAATTCAAATTGGAGCTTGGTTTACACAGAACTATTTTTTCATTTCATTTTTTTTTACGGAAACAGAATCGACCCCCAGGTCACATATTTGATAGTGATTCTACAATTTCGAAGTTTTTTAATGAGAAATGTATGTAATACGCTTAAATTAATTCTCTTGTTGGATCACAAGTCATTCCAGGTAATTTTGATAATTTGTACATATTTATTTTTGTTCAACGGGTCTATAAACACAAAAATTGTATTTTTGATACATTTGTAAAATTTTATAATTTGTAGTTAAAGATACGAGTAAATATGAACAACGTCAGTAATATTTTAGTAGCCGAAACTATTTAAATTTGGATTAAACAATTTTATTTTTGGCAAAAAAGTTGTGACATTATGTTAATTAATTTTTTTAAAACAAATTCTCTGTGTGAATTAAAATCTTTTTGTTTTCAAAAAATTTTAAATCAAAACGAATTAAGAAAACAGAACAGAATGAAGGAACTAAATTCAAAGTATAAAAATAATGGCAGGAGGCCATGCTCCCTAGAAACCAACATTCTATAAAATGTGTAGAAACAACTGGCTAAAAAACTCTAGTTTTGTTAATTCTACTATATGATAACAGATCCATCTATATATACAGAGCCCTAAGATGATGTCATAACTGTTGCCAAACTTCTTTAAAGCGAGATACTTTTTACAGGACCCTTACAAGAATATTCTAGAAATATTTAAGTGAAAATGAAAAATATAAGACGTCAATAAATTTAAAAAAATATTCTTCTACTCAATCTACTCGTATAATAGAAGCCACCACATGCTCGATTTTTATAATTGTTTTAATTTTTTTTTTTTTTTTTTTTTTTTCAAAGATCATTGCAGTTAGGTATTTGTCATAAAATAAACATTCTAGTTATCATTTCAATAATAAAATACCGCATTAAAAAATTGATATTTTAATCTGTTTTATATAGCTATGAGCCGTTATTTTTGAACGTGGTATAAGTCCATTTTTCAAAAAAAAAATTAAGTTTATGATAACAATACACAAATGACAGTAAAATCTTTCTAACGGTAAACAGAAAAAAAATTTAAATACTCGTTTTTAGGCTTATGTAGTGATGGGAAATTATAGCTTAAACAAAAATAATATTATTATTAGGCTTAGGATTCTTAGGTAAAAAAATATTTTTTTTAGGAAATCCAAACCAAAAATTTGTTGGATAATTATTCGTTTTAGAACAAATAAAAGCGAATAAGCCCTATATGTTACCACATATTTTTAAATATTTCTACATAGTTTACGTTTTACCACATATTTTATGGTTTACTCCAAATATTTTTAATTTTTCTTCAAGAATAACGTAATTCGACTATCATAGCTTAAAATTTGATACAGCAAAATATTTTATAAGCCAAATTTTAAATTTAGGCCAACAAATATCTTTTTTAGAAGTTAAAAATGTTTCACTTTGGCCTAAACTCCGCTAATTAAAATACATATCGCAATTAAACGTCCAATTAAAATACATATCTCAATAGTTTACTGCACATTATTTGACGATCCGGAGTCCTTCTAGAAAAGCAGATTTTGTGTTTGCATGTGCCATTATCAAAAATGAAATAATCTATTTAATTAATCACTTGAGCAACAGTTTTTATGCTATATTCAAAATGGGCTCGAACGAAAACCAATTTTTAATCCGAAAAGTTCCAAGTTATTATATGTTTGAGAGAAATGTTGAATGTAAATTTGATTACAAATTAAATTAAATTAAATTAAAATTTAATTTAATTTGATTTGGTAAATTACAAATCGATTTCAAATTACAATTAAAATACGATGGATTCAACCAAAATTAGAGGGAAATCGTAACAAAATTATGAATGAAATTTTAAGTAGAATAATTAACTCACCCTCTTAAATTAACTCAGAATTCAAACATGAATTGTAGTAAAATATTGAGTGCCATTTACGTGAGAAAAGTTAACATATTGTTTGTCGCATACATTTGTGAATTTCAACATACTATATTGTATATAACACCAGAATATAGAGCAAAAATCTGAATGAGAATTTGAATTCCCAAATGTAATTGTATAAATTCTTGAGTACTTAAATTGGATTTAAAAATTTAACACTAGAACTACCAACCCGTCAAAATGACGAATTGTACATTTATTGAATTCAATTTTTTTAATTATGATGTTGATATTTTTTTTGGAAGTTTGTTACGATTCACAGCTTTATCAATAAAAACACATACACATTTTCAATTTTAATTTCAAATTTTTTTCTTTATTTTCCATTTTTTTCTTTCAATTTTCGTTGCTACTTCGCTCACTATCCAAATTTCGGCACACATCTCGTGCACCGTATCATCTGTCAAAAGTAAAATAATTAATAGAAACACATAAAATAAATTAAATTAAAAGCAAAATAAATAGGAAAAATTCTTACCTGTCACAAATTCCCAACAATAACAACACCAATACAAATGGTGGTGTTTTGGGTTTAATTAGTGTTCGGTATGGAGTAACTTTAGTACAGATGGCAGTAATTGCCTTGTTTTTTTTTGTGTTTTTTTGGTTGCGTACATAAGTACAAGTTATTGGGTTGACATGGGGGTGGCGTCGCGATCGACCAAAACATAAAAAAATTGTTGTTGTTATTCAGAAAAATAAGTATAAAAGCGGAGGCAAAAATATAAATCGGTCTCTTTTGATCTTTGATCATGCTACCACCACCACACAGAGGACAACACATTCCAGAAAATTTGGGTAAATAAATATTAATAATAAATAAATAAAGTTAATAATAGATAATAATAATATTAATGATAAATAATAATATTAATGATAAATAAATAATAAACATTATTGATAAATAATAATATTAATGATAATAATAATATTAATGATAAATAAATAATAAACATTATTGATAAATAATAATATTAATGATAATAATAATATTAATGATAAATAAATAATAACATTATTGATAAATAATAATATTAATGATAATAATAATATTAATGATAAATAAATAATAACATTATTGATAAATGATAATATTAATGATAAACAAATAATAACCTTATTAATAAATAAATAATATTAATAATAAATAAATAAACATTAATAATAACTAAATAATAATAATAAAATTTAACCTGTGTGTGTGGGGGGAAGAAAAAGATTGCAACAAAATCTGGGTGATCCCGAAGAACAACAGAACCAGGTGATTCCGAAGAACAACAG
Organism: Tipula vernalis; assembly: GCA_958295665.1. NCBI lineage: Eukaryota > Metazoa > Arthropoda > Insecta > Diptera > Tipulidae > Tipula > Tipula vernalis. The sequence continues at coordinate 78,367,738 of OY282560.1, read as the reverse complement.
AACCAGGTGATTCCGAAGAACAACAATACCAGGTGATCCTGAAAAACAACACAAACAAATAGGGTAAGACGAACAACAACATCCTCCTGCAACTGATTGGCGGTTCAACGCGTACACGAAGTCTGGCGGCATACCAGACGTGTAGGTGTCTGGGGTAAGTACGGCAGTGACTTTAACCGGTGAGCGCAGGCCAAGATTTTTTTTTTTGTGGGAGCGCATATTTTTATTTTATTTTAAGGGATCTTCGGGTAATGAGCTCATCGTCCGCAGATCACCGATAATCCACCGGGAATACCCACAGTGAGTTGCGGATCACCAAGTTAAGGGTACTGGGAGTCAGATCCCTTGACTTACACGTCGGGCCAACCAAAAGACAAACAAAGAAACAATCATGTAATAAAAGTTTTGTTTGCCAAGTTTTTTTTGTTAATAAATATTATTTATAACGTGTTTAAAAAAAAAATATGTGTTGTTAATTAAATTATTTTCAGGGAGTGATAGTGTTTCCGCGGAAATGTGTGTGTGTGCTTGTGTATAGTTTTTTTTAAAATAAGGTAAGTGTCATGTGAGTGTGGTCCGGTACACGTAGAGGAAAAGCGGCTTAATTCAAGTTTCCGTTCGGCATCGCCAATTACCACCCCTACAGACTGTGCTGGTCAGCGCACAAAGCCGCGGTGATGTTGGCGGAGATATTCTGCTTGCGCGGGGAGCACAGGACACGGTGTAATAGTTCGGTTCGTCCATCATCCACTGCTAGGGTGTCGTCCACGGCAACGTGCGACACGAAGTGGATGATCGGATTGGGGTTCTGCGATGACTGGGTGCGGACTCGGGCCTGACACCAACTCTTTCTAGGAGCAGCCAAGGCAACTTGGTTGCTGAATTGAGTTGGGCGTTTAGGTTCGGGTCTTATATTCCTGGTCCCCCACATACCGGATTGTTGGCGGTGTTCTGGTCATGCCTCCCCCGCGTAACAAGTTTTTGATGAATTTTAACATAATTACTTTGATGTCAAATTAAAAGCTATCACAGATTCCCACAAACATATCAACATAATAATTAAAAAAATTGAATTCAATAAATGTATAACCGGTCATTTAGACCGGTCGGTAGTTCTAGTGTTAAAAATTGAATTAGAATTACAAACTAGATTTGAACAACATCTTGTGTTTAATATGAATCAAAAGCGCTAATAGTAGTTTTCAGCAGAACTTTGCTATAAATAGAGTTTGAATTCAAATCTTTGAATAAATGTTTCAACCAGGGCATGACTAAATATTGAGTGGATCCAAAAAAAAAAACCTCCAGTTTTAAATCCATAAATTTTCAGTTTGAAATTAAACAGATACAATTTTAATTGAGTTACAATTCGAACCACGACACCTTTCAATATTTTAAGTTAAAGTGTTACTTGGGTTAGAAATTGATAAGGAAATTCTACTTGGTTTTGGTGTTCTAAACTAGATTCAAACATAATTTTAATTGCATTTAGGTTAGAATTGAGTTGCAATACGAGATTTGGTCTCAAACAACCAACAAAATTTCCTAAGAATTTAGTTTGTGTTGAGTTTAGAAATTTGTATCGGAAATTTTGAAAGAAATTTGAGTTAGGAATTTAAATTTAAAAAAATGGTTTTGGCATTCCAAACCAAATAAAATCTTTGGTAAAATTGTGGAATTGAGTTAAAACTCGAATTTTGATTTCACAGAATTTTGAGAGAAATTTATTGTAAGTTTACAATAGATTTGCTGAGTGGATTTTCAATTAGAAAACAATAAAATGAGAGCAAATTAGGTGGAGCAAGGAATAGATATGTCAAGGGAAAATAAAAATACATATTTTGAAACCAATTTGAATTGGATCAAAAAATTTGACTGGAAAAGAAAATTGTTTTTTTGGATTCGAATAAAACTTTGGATGCATCCAGAATAAAATTAGATTACAATTCCATCTGGATTTGGATCAACTGTGAGGAACAGTTTAATTCGAAATTGAGTTAAACTTCCAAACTGTACTGGAATGTTTGTTAATTTTAATTTTGATCACGCTCATTGAATTAAATTGAAACGAAAACTTGAGTGAAATTTATAGTTTTAACAAAGTTTTGACAAATTGATTATTGTAATTTACGTTTTAATAAGTGTATAGGTGAATGGTATTCACTCTAGTAACTTAGTTTAAAATCAAAATGGATTAGAAAAAAAAAAATAAGATTTTTGGTCAGAAATTTAGTTCCAAGCAGTTCTCGAAGTTTAACAAAATAATAAATGAAATTTTGAACATAAATCTAACCTAAATAGGTCAACTGCATTCAACAGAGAGGAAATTGATTAAGAGAACGAAGAGAGAAAATTAGCTTGAATTATAAACTTGATATAACGAATTTACGTAACTAGAAATTGTCTTCTTTATTTTGTATTTGGGAAACACATTTTCAAAAACAATTTTAGCAAAATATTTAATGCCCTTTATGTGACTAAACTTAAATTCTAAACACGTTTTCAACAAATCTTTTAGTTCAACTAGAAAATCAGGAATCCAGCAAAAATCTGAAAGAATTTTGTTTTATAATAGAAGCATATCAATTTTAAAACGTAACTGAATAAAATCGTAAGTAGGAACTTACATTAGAAATAGGGTTTAACTGACTGCCTTTAATAACAGTTTGAGTGAATTTTAGAAATTTAGTTAATTATTCGAACAACATTTTTATTTAGAACGGGGTAAAACGAGATTTGAACAAAGTTTGGACTAAAAATTTGGATGCTATATAGTTAAAAAATACATATTTAAAAAACGAGCTTGATTTCTAAATTAACGCAAAATTAAATTTTGTTTTTATTGTTTACAAATTAAGTAAACATTCCAACCTAGATTTGTCTAAATGTACTTGATTAGAAATTTGGAATGGAACTTCAGCTATAGTTGCAAGTGCATTAAAGAAATGTATTGAGAATTTATTTGAGTGCTATTAGAAATGCTAAGTTAAAGTCGAATTTAAAACTCTAGTTTGAATCAAAAGGTTTGCTTAATTAGTATCAGAAATCTGTGTAAGTATCGAAATATTTGAATTTTAAGCCGTAATTTAAAAAAATGTTGAGTAGAAATTGAATTTGAATAGTAATTTGGGCTTGAGCAAAAACATAACTATAATATTGATTTTAGTTTAAAGTTGAGTTTGTATTTCGAATTGGACTGGCAAGAGAAAAATAAAAGATTAAGTTAGAATTAAAAAATCGATTTGAGCAAAATTTTATGTTTAGTGAGGGCAAAATTCTGAGAAAAAGTTGTTTTTGAATTTCAAAATTTTGTTTGCAATTAGATAAAAATTTTGTGATATTTTGAATACAAGTAGACTAAGTTTCAAACTCGATTTGAAAAAAACTTGAAGAAGGAATTGATTTATAATTTTGAGTGAAAGTTAAAATACAAAAGTTACAAATTCAGCTTTCACTTTAAAATGATTCGCAAAGTGCAAGTTTGAGTCCAAGTTTTTAAGTTTTTGGATGTGGAACCATTTTTGGACTACTTTTCCAGCACTTTGTAGTCCAGAAGAGCTAGTTTATCCACCTTTGTAGCTAAAAACTTGATAATTTTGTTGGTTAATGTGTGAATTGAAATCCTCTCAAAATAAGGTTTAGTTTTGGTTTTATTTTCAAAATAAGAGCACATATTTTTCATTTTAATCACACATTTTACCACATATTTTGCAATTTTAGTTATATGTTTTTGGAACATATTTTTGATTTTTTAGAACCTAGAAATATTAAGCCTAATTATTATTCATAAAACTATTTACAAACTTTATATTTTTAATAGAAAATTAATGAATGAAATTTCTTCCGCCGCGGCGAAACCCAGCGGCAAAAAAAAAATCGTTTTTCATCGCTAGTTTATATTTTTGAACAAACTATGATTTCCTATCTCTACATAAGCAAGAAAACGTGTATTTAAATTTTGACACCCGCCGCCGACTCTTGGTGTGATAGGTCCTTTATACTTGTGCAATAAATAAAAAAATTCAAAATCTCGTACATTTTTGCATTTATTATCTCGTTTCAACAAAATATGGACTTATACCACTTGGACAGTAAGTAGGGAATGGCTTAAGGAACAAAAGTTAAATAGTTCCGATGTGTGCTTTACCCTGGGGTTGGATTCTTTATACTTGTGCAATTAGTACACCTAAAATAACCACGAAATCAATAGAGTGGTGAATTCTAAGCAAAAAATGTTCTATAAAGTTTTTTCGATAAATCAATATTTTTCGAGTTATTCGCGATTGAAAATGTTGATTTTTTTATCTAAAAAATAAACTCGAAAACCTTACGTTTTATCAAAAAATCAAGAGACGCAAAAATAAAGCTTACAAAATAAGAAATCGACTGGTTCGTTTTTTATTTTTGTAGATGCAATATGAACCGATTATTGAAGGTGACTGTTTGTTCGCCAAAAACTCAATTCAAACCATTCAACGTCCGATAATGGAAAAACGACGAATTTTTGGAGGAAAACTTGTCAGACCTTGCATAGTAAAAATCGTTAGCATAAAAATTTACGGAGTTATGATAAAAATAAAATGGTTGGCCATAATTACCAACGCTTAAACAGTAGAATTGAAATTAAACGTTATTCATTTACAATGTTCTTTATTTAGGTAGTAACCATATGTTCTAGAAGTTTGAACGGTTTAGAATGCCTAATGATTAATGAAATTTTTTGAAAATAACTCAGAAAACAAAGAAGATACGATTCTTGCAGACAATTTTGCGAGGACCACCCATTCCTCTCACGAAGGATTCAAGGAGGGTTGTACTTTATAATCCTTGTAGCTCGTTAAAAAACTATTGGCGTTTTTCGGTAAAATTTTCTGATTGCTCTCAAACATGCATTTCTTACATGAAAAATCTTTTTACCGTAAACACTGGACTAAAAGGGGCATTTTTTTTTTCATTTTTTATGCCAGCTTATTCTAAACCGGATTTTTAACGTTATACAGCCACAAATTGTTGCTTTCGGATTTCGGATAACACATGGTTTAGTGTTTAAAACTGGTTTGATCACGATTTTACAAGAACAACTGAAAACAATCATTTTAAGAGTCCATGTTTAAATAAAATATGTTTTCGTTAATTTCCAATTTTTATAATTTTATTAATTAAGTGTAATACAATAATAAATATAAACATTAAATAATATATGAAATCTTTAGTACATATGTATACATTAAATTTAAACAAAACAATGTTTAAATTCAATCAAAGGTTTGATTTTCTCCATTTTTTAAGATTTCCAATTATTTTGTTGCGAATTCTTCTAGATTCATTGAACAATATGTGCCGGAATACAGTTAGGAAAATGTTATATTCAGCAGGTTCCATATCTTCATCATAATCAGACATTGCTATTAATCCATTTTAAGCGTAATGTTTTTGCTTTCTCAAACTCCTCTACGTTCATTGAAAGATTTGTATCGGAATACCGGTAGGAAAATATTCGATTCAGCAAGTTCCATATCTTCAGCATCACCAGCAGCGGCAACTAGTTCATTTGGATGTATTGATGCATCTCGTTTAGCCCTGCGTCCACCACTGCGTCCATTGAATGATTTGTACCGGAATATCGGTAGGAAGATGTTCGATTCAGCCAGTTCCATTTCTTCCACATCAGCAGTTTCGGCAACTTGTTCATTTGGATGTATTGATGCATCTCGTTTAACCCTGCGTCCACCACTGCGTCCATTGAATGATTTGTACCGGAATATCGGTAGAAAGATGTTCGATTCAGCAAGTTCCATATCTTCACCATCTTCAGTTGCGACAATTTGTTCATTTAGATGTACTGGAGCATCTCGTTTAGCCCTTAGTGATCTTGATTCGACTGTTGATAAGTTGATAGCACAAACAATCACAATAACAATTAGCATTATTTTTGATGCCATTTTTATTTTTTATAATAATGATTTTTTTCTTAAATATTTATTAATTCACGATCTTTTCAATAAGAATATAACTTTGTTAATGATTGCTAAAAATGTAGTTTCGGCTTTATATACGAATTTTTGCTATGTAAATTGTTATTGTTATTTACGATTAAAGAGAGATACACCAAATTTATCCTCTCATATTGTCTTAACAACACTAATATATTCAGTAAGAAAAGTAAAACTTACGTAAGTCAAGATGTACTAATTAGAATAAAATGAACTAAGCAAAACTTTGAAAATTTGCGCGTGTTCGAGATAGAGAGAATTTCAAAATATAAAAGAATTACGCGGTTCTATCATACAAAACTGGTATGAGAATTTCGCACGTTTGAGTATTAACATTTTAATTCCAACGCGTTTGTAAAACTGGTACTGATTTAAGAAGCAATGACGAAAGTACCGTCTTGATGTGAAAACTAGATACCAAATAAAAAGCATGGCCAATGTACTGTGCACTTGTACAAGTTGGCGATAAATTGTCGCCCGGCCATCGCCACCAATTTATCAGTTTTATACTAGGTGAAAAACATGCATTAATTATTATTTTGGAATTTAGATTTTTATTAATTTTTTGGAATTATTAGGCCGATTTTCAATTTTATAATCTTATTAACTTGTAATGCTGCTTTGTTATTTCCTTTTGTTTCAAATAGAAATATTAACGTAAACAAGTTTTTAGGACTTTATTATGTATTTAGGTATATAATCATATCCAAGCATATAGGAATTCCCAAGTCGAATGACAAATACAATTTACTCCTGGAATCGTTTACGGTTTCGATAATCCTAAAACAATACTTTGTATTTAGTAAATCATATTTAAAAAGTGAAATAAAGTACATTCACGATTTCTAAAATAAAAATGTTTTAAATACTAATTAAAAAATTAAATTCTTTATGCACAACAGTCTTATTTATCTTATGTTTAAACAGGGAATTATCAAATTTTACAAACGTCAAAAATTTAAAATTTGTATTTATAGACGCGGTGAATAAAAGCAAACAATACGAGAATTATGTCAAGCGTATTTCGGAAGTATTATCAAAATTTACGGCCATATGACTAACTATTTCCTTAGCAAGTGTTAATTAAATTACTAAATTTTTTATTACTGTATAAATCTCAAAATTGCAGAAACATCATCATCGAAATGACCAGAGTCTAAGTAGTTTGTCTAAGTAGTTTGCTACCTAAATTTAGTACTCAATTCTAAGTTTGAGTGGAAAAATATCAAATGTACATATACATATGTACATATATTATATAAACAATAACATGCACCTGAAAACTTGTTTACGTTAACATGCCTGCCAAAATACATCAACAATAGCCTATTTACAATAATTACTAATTGAATAATGTAAACAATAATAAAAACAAAAATATTATTTAATAATAGTAATACTCATTTGTTTTTTTCCTAAACCAACGTTTCCGATCGCAACCAAATTCAAAACTACAAAAGTGGTAAATTAAGTTCAGTTGTTGAGAAATATGTAATTTACCTCTAGTTGCCTAGGATTATTAAAGAAACACGCTTGGAAAAGCAAATAAGCATTAATTAGACGGATGAGAAGTTTGTCCTAAACTGTCCTAAACCAACAACAAAAAATGCGAATGTGAGAATGTACGTGCTCTAGTAAAAAAAATATAATGTCATTTAGGCGAAATTATATATTGTAATAAAAAAATTTTATATATTTGAAATATTTTACATTAATATATATTTTATAACTGAATTAGATCCATTCTATCCAAAACATATCACATTTTTCGGGAATATTGAGAAAAACTAGGTTAAGATCCCATTTTTATTTGCTTAGTACGTTTAAAACAAAAATCAAAATTTTCATGAATTTTTTTTCGATATTTCTAAGAGGTTACTACGGCTGAAATGGACATTTTCACACTGAACTAGAGAATGATTTTTGATTTAAACATACTAAGCAAGTAAAAGTGGAATCCTAACATACTTTTCGCCAACATTTTCCGGAAATGTGAAATGTTATGGAAAGAATGGCTCTAGTTCAATGTTAAAATGTCCATTTCAGGCGTAGTATCCTCAATTCATGAAAATTTTGATTTTTCACTTTACATTTATTTATTTATTTTTATTAAGCTTAATAATTATATCAATCTCAAACCAAAAAACAAATCCGCCTGAATGTTTTCTTGTTTTTTTTCTTACAAAACTTCATTACTATATGTTCACTTATACTAATAAATAGTTTTGGGATCTAGGACAAACTTCTTAGTATGATATAGTCGTATGAAGTTTTTACTAAACTTGTAGTAAAATTTTGTTGTTGTTTTTAGGACAAATTTAGGACAAACTCCTCGCGAATTTAATTAGTCTATTCTTTTAAAAGTTATAACGGTGTTCGCTGTACCTTTTAGGTTTCAAAATGTACTTCCTACTATTCAACTATTCTAAGTACGTCAAAGTACACTCAGTTTGGTTTCTTTTTGAGAAATACTGGAAATATTCGGCAATAACCAGAAATGATTTAATTAACAACTTGTATTTATACTACGAACAAAAAAATTTTACAAACGTGTCGAAAATTATTTTTTTTAAATTTCAGACACAGTGAACAGAAACAAATAAATAAAAATTAGCAAAATTAGCTGAACAGACAGGCATATGATGTAGTATCAGATTTAGTTTAAACGTATTTCGGAAGTAAATATAACCAAAATTTACGATCATTTAAATGCAATTTTGGCAAGTGTTAATTAATTTACTAAAGTCAATAAAATAAATAAACAATATCACGGCATTCTTTCACCTTACATTGCGATGGATGCATAAAACTGAGGAAGTTGTTGCATCAGCGACTCATTTAAATTACATGCAATAATAACGTTAAGGTAGAATCTTCGTCATCTTCAATTAAATGGTCAGTGTCAAATTCTGCTAAATAATGTAGTCATTTCAGATGCTATCTCCTGTAAGAAGTCGAAAAATAAAATACTATTGAAATATTGTCACATTTTCTGTTTGCTGAAACCCGAATTACTAGGAGTAATGTCCTTGGGGTTGATGTCTTCTGTTCTCTACAGGATTCATCCTCTCATTTTTGTAATCTCGGTTTCATTTCATAATAACACTCGGGAACCGGGTATATTAAGAAAAATGAAAATCCCCCAAAATGTTTGTTTAACACTAAATATGGATTTATTACTCCCGGGTGAACTAGGCATTTACTGATTAAATTCATTACTCACTGGTTGATACCATTCCAACACAATTAAACCTTTAAATATTAATTGTTCCGATCTTAGTAGGCACTGGTTTATAATATAACAATTCTAAAATATGTATAATACTTACAGGAGTAGACAAAATTACGTGTTTTCAACTCGAATGTAATGTTTATTACTCATTCGGATAATTACAACACTCTACCGGGTATTCTCATAAGTAATAAGAATTAATAACTATCATTACACGCTCGTACAGTAATATGCTATTATTGTTATGGTGTGAAAATTGTAAATTTCACCCAGCACTACTAAAGCTTACTTTATAAACTTATTACGAGAATAAAAAACTCATTATTTGTAAAAATGTGTTCACTCGCACCAAAAACCAAAATATTGAAAAGCAAACTCAAGGAAATATCGGTAAATGCGGAGCACACTTATCGTATTTAATTTAATTATTGTTGCCTCATTTCATTACAATTATTTCTAAGATATTATACTGGTTCGACGATTACCCCTCCTCTAACAACTAAAAATAATAAAGTGTTCACATTAGTTCAATTTGGCAGACAGGAAAAAAAATCAGATTTTATATTAGCACCGATTCAGCAACAATAAATACATGTTTTATTGGTGAATAATATACGTAATAAAATATAGCAGTAGGTGTACCGTATTTATACTACGAATTATCAACTTTACAAACGCGCCGAAAATTAAGAATTTATTTGGATTCAAACTTGTGCTAAGTCTCAAATCTCATAAGTTTTGTAGACCATCGTTATTCTCTTATATTTGAAAATTCTCTTTGTCTCGCACACGCTTGATCTCCCTAAGTTTTGCTTGGTTCATTTTATTCCAATTAGCACTTTTGTACGTAGACATATTTCGGTTTATGAGTAGACCAATTTGATGTTGCTCTCACTAAGCGTAAAATTTCGTATATGAATCAGTAACTAAGTTATATTCTTATTGAAAAGATCGTGAATTATTAAATATTTAACACAAACGAAATCATTCGTATTATAAAACATAAAAATGGAATCAAAAATTTTACTAATTGTTGTTGTGATTGTTTGTGCTATCAACTTATCAACAGTCGAATCAAGGTCAATATTTGGAGTACGCGGAACTTTGACAGCCGTACGATATCCTGTTATTCCTGCAGACCAAGTACTAAGAGCTAAACGAGATGCTCAAATACGTCCAAATGAAATCATTGCCGCAACTGTTGATGTTGAAGATATGGAACTTGCTGAATCAAACATCTTCCTACCGATATTCCGGTACAAATCGTTTAATGAACGCAGAGGAGTTCGACAACGTAGAGATTTGACACAAGTCGCCACAACTGCTGATAATGAAGATATGGAACTAGCTGAATCAAACATCTTCCTACCGATATTCCGGTACAAATCGTTTAGTGAACGCAGAGGAGTTCGAGAACGTAGAGATTTGACAGCCCAGCAAAATAATGAATTAAACAGCAACGCATTAAAAGTTAAACGAGATGCACTAACACATTCAAATGAACAAGTTGCTGCAGCTGCTGATAATGAAGATATGGAACTAGCTGAATCAAACATCTTTCTACCAATATTCCGGTACAAATCGTTCAGAAGAGGAGTTTGAGAAAAAAGTTTTAACGGCGGTACAAAATACTGAAATGAGCCATGAACAGCTGCAGGAAGAATTAAGCGGGATCTACATTACCGATATTCCGGTACAAGTCCTTCAATAAAACACAAGGGAATTCGAAACTTAAAACATGTCTTGAAAAATTGAAAGGGAGAGAAACGTATTTGCTTCTGTGTAAACAGTTTTGGATTATTTCTCAATTTATTAATAAAATTATGGAAATTAAAGAAAAAAAAGGATTTTTAAAATAATTGATTTTTAACACTTTATAACCAAAAGTATTCAATTAACCCTTACTCCGTCCATTGGGGTCAAATTGACCCTAATAGATTTTAAAATGAAAATAAATACGTTTCTTATTATTTAACTGGCGCATGCCTTATAATATACCTTCAACTAATATTTCTCTCTTATTGACTGTTGTGAGGTGCAGTTGATAGATTTTTTTTATTGACATGGTTTCGAAGTCGCTGTTATATATGTATTTATTTTTTAATACTAAGTTTATATTTCAAATAATTACCATATGTCGATATCATTAATTTGTGATAATTCTCGATTTCCATACTTTCCATTTTCGTTACATTAAAAAAATTTAAAATAGACAAAAACATAATTCGTAGTGTGATAGTGAATTTCTTAAAAATATCTATATCAATATTTATACTACAAAATGTCTAATTGTGCAAAGTGTGACGTTAAATTAAGAAATCCAAATTCTAACACTTACATTATCTGTCATGGTTGCAAAAAGTAATTTCACGGTAAATGTGTATCTTTGGAAATGAAAGATTTGGAATACTTCAAAAATGAAAAAATTAGTTGGTTGTGTTCTGACTGCGATTTGCAAAGAAGATCTAACAGATGTGCTGAGTTTCCCCTGCCAAAACCTCCACATCAAAAATATAATGTTGATATCTTTGAAAAAATTGCTGCTTTAGAAATAAAAGCGGATAAATTTGACCAATTTTTGTTGGAAAATGCTGTTGAAATTATTGGATTACCATCATCTACTAATGTATCCGATACGGAACTTACAATTAAACTGAGACAGAATGGCTTACAAATACATACCACAGAAGACGATTTTGATAGGTGTTTTCGAGTTGAAAGTAGGATTGCTGGTAAACAAGGAAAAGTGATTGTTTAGAAAGATGAAAGAATGCCGAAAGTTGTCTTCACATTTATGCAATTCAGATTCAAACTATCCTGTCTACATAAATGAATCCTTAACTCCTTTTAAATGAAAATTATTTAATGCAGCAAAGCAGATAAAATCAGAAAAACTATTCAAATATCTCTGGATGCGTAATTATTCTATTTTGATGAGGAAATCTGATGGAGGGACTATTATACACCATATCAACTCTAATAATGATCTTGATAATTTATAATTATTATTTATTTTATTATATTTTTGTTATTTTACTTTATTTGTTTTATAATGTTTGATTTATTTTTAGATAATCAGGATCAAGAGTTGCTTAATGATGACCCCTCAAATAATATGTTTACTTTTCACCAACTAATAGAAGAGACTAAATCATTTATAATACACCAGAACATCCGTAGTATTCGGAAAAATGTATTTGAATTCGTTGCCCATTTACAAGGTTTGAAAGCTAGCCCATTAATAATTTTCTTATATGAAATTTTTGTTGATAGCGATGAACTTAATCTCTATAAAATTAATGATTATGATAATTTTGTCAGTTGTAATAATAGGAACAAAAATGCTAGTGTTGCTGCACGTACATTGTTCTGTGAAATACAAAAGGATAGCCAGTCTGAATTATATTTGGATGAAGAGTTACTTTCTGTCGTTTATTTTTATAGATTGCAGGAATTTAATCTTAATATTTTTGCTGGAGAGTTGGGTGAATTTTTATCTGTTACTGCTTCAAAAAATATAATTATACTTGGTGATATAAACATAGATACTTTAAAGGATACTAATGCATCTAGGGAGAATAAATTATTATTGTCATTTTATGGATTTTATTCTTTTATTAATGAGCCCACAAGGATAACTGCTGATAGTTCCACTTGCATCGACCATATTTATATTCGGAAAAAGCTGAACTGTAGAACAGTTTTCAATTCTTCGGTTTACGATTTTTGTATCACTGATCATTGTGCTATAGCTCTATTTCTTTCTTCTAATTTATCCTGTGATTCTGTTTGAAAACCTACGACAATTACTCGATTAAATTATGATAAATTAATTGATTTGCTGTTAAAAGTTTCATGGCTGCCTCTATATGAATTGTGTAATGTGAATGATGCATATTCTTATTTCATAAAAATCTTAGAGTGTAATATTCGCAAATGTGAGGAAGTTTCATGTGTAGGACATAACTTCAAGCGCCAAAAACATAAAGATTGGTTTACTCCTGGATTGTCTAAAAAAGTAAATATTAAGAACTATTTAGGAAGAAAGTTGAAATTACATCCATTAAAAAAGGATTATAGAAAAATTAAAAATGAAGTATCTCACGAAATTAATCTTCTGAAACACAATTACTACGAAAATAAATTGTAAAACTCAAAGAATAATCCAAGAGCCCAATGGCAAGTAATTAATGATTTGGTCGGTAAAACTACTAGAGTATTTAATCGATTATATAATATTATTGATGAAAATGGTGTCAGATGTAATGATAATGCTTCAATTGCTAATTGTTTTAATAATTTTTTTATCAATATTCCAGGAAAATTAACCGACGCCAATGTCGATACTGTCAATTATTCAGATTCTGATTTAAAATTGTACTACATGGTGGTGAAGATAGAAGTTAAAATAGCAGTTTTTTAACAACTCTAATTCTACTGGTCCTGATATTGTGACAAAGAATATTTTAAAGAGTGTCTCCTTGTGTATTATTCAACCCCTGCTACATATTTTCAATTTAAGCCTCACAACGGGAATTTTTCCATCTTGTCTAAAATATGCGGTTGTTATTCCGTTGTTTAAAAATGGACTTCAATGTGATCTCACTAATTACAGGCCCATATCTTTGCTTTCCACTTTTTCCAAAATATTGGAAAAAGCGGTTAAAACAAGAATGCTTGATTTTTTAAATGAAAGTAACTTCTTCAGTAACAAACAATATGGTTATAAAAAAGGCATAAACACTGATGATGCTCTAATTGATTTTTTGTCACCCATTTATAATGGTTTGAATAATAATATGAAAGTTTTGAGTTTATTTATTGATATCACAAAAGCATTTGATACAGTTTCGCATAGTGTATTATTGGATAAACTTTATTTTGTCGGTTTCAGAGGAATTTCTTATCAGTGGTTTAAGTTTTGTTTAAGTGCAAGAAAGCAATGTGTAAGAATAAATGGGGTTCTTGGTGACTACATGTTAATAAAATCGGGCGTTCCTCAAATAACCGTTTTAGGACCGATTTTATTTTTAGTTTATTTTAATTCGTTATGCAAGTTAAACTTTAAAGGTCACTTGATTGTTTTTGCTAATGACACATCTCTTTCCTATACTGGTCCTACTCTAAAGGTTATTCATGATGACTTTCGCTATGATTTACAAATTATGCGTAAATGGTTCAATCTTCATCATATGATAATTAGTACAAAATATATGAATTTCGATCTCAGACATAAATCTGACGTCATATTTCATCCATTTTTTATTTGTCATAGAATCGGGTGTACTAATACAAATTGCCATGGGTATTGTACCAAAATCGATAAAGTGAATCAGTTTAAATACCTAGGTGTGGTGATTGACAGTAAGCTAAAATTTGTTGATCACATAAAACAGGTAAAACCTAAGTTGCATTTCGCTTTAAGAATTCTGTGAAGTATAGTATAGTTCATCACAATTGGATAAGACTGATCACATAGACTGGCATATGGTCAAGTTATCCAAAAATATAGGCCAGACCTTGTGGACATCTCTGTGATCAGAGATATAACAATTTTTAAAACTATTAAAATTATTAAAAATTCGAAATTCTGTGAAGTATAGTATAGTTCATCACAATTGGATAAGACTGACCACATAGACTGGCATATGGTCAAGTTATCCAAAAATATAGGCAAGACCTTGTGGACATCTCTGTGATCGGAGATATAACAATTTTTAAAACTAATAAATTTATTAAAAATTCTAAATTCTGTGAAGTATAGTATATTTCATCACAATTGGATAAGGTTGACCACGTAGACTGGCACATAGCCAAGTTATCC
Organism: Tipula vernalis; assembly: GCA_958295665.1. Lineage (NCBI taxonomy): Eukaryota > Metazoa > Arthropoda > Insecta > Diptera > Tipulidae > Tipula > Tipula vernalis. The sequence continues at coordinate 78,352,689 of OY282560.1, read as the reverse complement.
GATAATATGGGCTAGACCTTGTGGACATCTCTGCGGTCGGCGATATAAAACTTTTAAAATAATGAAAAATTATTAAAAATTCCAAAAACTGTGAAATATATTATAGTTCATCATAATTGGATCGGCTTGGTGACATTGCCCGCTATATGGCTTAGCTATTCTAAGAAATGTGCGAAGCCTTCGGGACATTTCCAGGATCGGCGCTAAATAATTATTTAAACCATCAATTCATCCTATCTCAGTCAACTTTTAAATTATCTGAAATATAGTAATGTTCAACACAATTGGATGCTTTTGGTTAACGATATAAAAAGATGGTCCAGCTATCTGAAAAGGATGAAAAGAACCTGTTTTCTGATGAAAAGAATCTGTTTGGTGGTACTAAAAATCCAAAATTACGAAAAATTTAAATTTTCATGTAATTTAAATTCCAATTGGAAAATATCTAATTTAACAGTGTAATTTTTTGTTATTTTTTTTTTACCATAAACTTCACACTCATATTACTGCTTTGTTTGTTACAACCTTAAATTATTTGTAAATTAAATTAAAAAGGCAAATCAGAGAAAATTGAATCTGACTTTTAATGTACCCGTTATTTTCGGGAGCCAATATTTCAACAGTAAAACCGTTTTTGATTGGTACCGAAATGTTGTGAAATGCCATAGTAAAAATTAGGAATTCTAATTAAAAAAAGCCAGCATAACTGATAAACTTATTCGTCGACTGATAAAAAATATTTTCTTGTACCAATTTAATTAATCCCACGTAAGGTAAAATTAAAAACAGAATTTCAGAACGTTACTTTGGTGTAGATTTAAAGTTCATTTGAAAGGAAATTTAATAGCATTGGATTAACAACGCAAGGATTTTTAGAGGAAGTTTTTTAATATGGCCAATTAGGAAGGAACATGGTCATTTCTTGTCTGATTTTGATGAAATTTTGATCGACAAGGAAAATGAATGGTTTGTCCTCTGCAGTTTAAACAATTAAAAATACAATCTAACAGATTAATATAATCTAGTTTTGATTTATTTATGTTTCATTGCGGTATTGTGTATATTTAATTTGTCCTAATCAGAAAGGGTTTTAGAAACTGGCTCGATCGATTCGATTTTAAAATCTTGTTTTTATAGACCAATAGACAACAACGAAACTAAATAAGCACAAAAATTAGAAGGACCGAATTAAGTTCGAGTAACCAATTCCGACGAAAATTGTAGTCCTTCGTCTAAATTATTCAAAATTTAAGTCCGCTTATCTTCTTGCTCGAAGTTTAAATCTTCCATTCTATCGTTATGCTTTATGGTTCTATATGATATAATGTTTTCTTTTGGATAACTGCCATGATGCAAATATAGCAGTAATGAAATTACTTCATATATTATCAATACTTGACGCCGTCCATCAAATTCAGTTTCCAAATTTACAATCGGTTATTGAGAAACAAGTGGATTAATCTCCTTTAGCTTTTAAAATACCGTTAAAACAGTGTCTTCAGCTGTTATTAGTATCGCTTTTATTTGCTTATAAGCATATAAGCGATTCAAGAATAAGTGAGGTTTACTTTAATAATTCTAGATACTTGTCGATAATTTTTTCGGCCTCTAATTTATCAAGTGCAGTAGTGATACAATATATCAATTTTATAAATCGGTTGGTTGTCGAAATACTAGTAAGCGTGTTCCTACCGTGTCTGGCAATCTAGAATAAGTTAAACATTTTGCCTTCCCACGTTTCTATGTCCTTTTACAAAATATTTTTTGAAACGGCTGATTTAGAGGGCTCTGATATTACATATCGACCCTCCGGAGAACAACGAGATAAGTGACAATTTTTAAGAACCTAGGTTTTAATGCCAAACCGTTACAATACGTTTGAACTATCTATATTTACAAAGGCCTAATTGTACCTCGAATATTCATCGCTAGAATGCGTTGTATCTTTCAACGTCCGATTAGTCAGTTATTAACGAGATTTCATATCGAGTGGAGGTGTTAGTACTACAACATCACAAAGATAATTATGACAAAAATATAATAATTTATTTTGAATTAACAAAGACCCAAATGTACTTTATGTCTGTACTACTGAGTAATGACGTGTCTTTGTTCCTCTGAATAACAGTAATTTTTATGGAAAACTAAACAGTTAAATACTGTGTTCTGTTAGTGATTTTTAATTTTAAAAATATTTTAGATTGAAAAATATAGAGACTCGAGGGCTAAAGTTAATGCGATTAGCACTAGAAGAACAAAATGTGGCCGTTACATCAAAAACTTTTCATTTTTTAGCTGAAATGACCGCGGCAACAAATTCTCAAAAATTCGGAGAAAATACGGAAAATGTGAAAAATAATTCAGCAACAAAGACTGATTGTAATAACAATCCTCCTAAAACATGCCAAAGCAATGGAAGCTAATTTATTAAAAAAACTCCATTTTTTTCCAATAATGGCTTAATTTTTAGATAAAATAATCGAAACGAACGAAAATGAAAGCTTTCTTGAAGAACCAAATTCCTTCATGCCTTCGGAAAATATTAAGGTACCTGTAAAACTGTAAAGTGATTCATGTGTTTTACAAGAAATTGATTCGACGATAATGGATTTTAACTCATTTTCAAATGATCAATCTAACCTAGGTATCTATAAAACAGTTAATCAGTCGATAATGACTCGAAGGGTAGAAAACAACTTCTGTAAATACTGACATTAATGAAAATACTGCCGAAAATACTAATTTAAATACATATAAACAGCATAACCTACAAATTTCTTATAACAGGCCACACTCATCAAAATGAGGGAGATACAGCCTATTCTGTTATAGAGCAGAATATAAAAAGACCGAAAAAATCTGGACCGATATACGTCCCAGATCAGTACGTTTCTCTTATACGTACAGAAAAAAAGCGAGGAGAGCCATTTCAAGTTAATGAATTTACATTCAGCGACTTCTTTGATTTAAAATCGTTGGCCGAAGACATGAATTTTAATGCAATAAAAAATGTAAACCGTCGTCAAATAAAGATGGTGGAATTCAAAAAGGAAACGAATTCTTACCATTATAAACTTGGGTATGAAGATGAATCGAAGATAATAATTCGAGTAATATTGTTGTTCTTAAACAAGTTTATATGACCAAAATAATCATCTCGGGTAGAAAAAAGATGATTTAATAAAAATGATAAATGCTAATATTGTTCCAAATATTACGAAAATTTGTATAACAATATTTACTAATTTTTTTGCTAATAAATTGGTTTAGTTAAAAAAATATAACGAAGCCCCAGGACAACAATGGCACAATTGAGGAGGTCTTCTGACATAAAACCTCTAAAAGGGGCATATTGCAAACTATTGAAAGAAAATTAACTAGTGCTGACAAAAGTACAAATTAAAGAATTCACTGAACATTTAAATTCCGCAACAGTTGTATTCTATAGCCGTCATTTTGAACTATAAAAATTTCACAAACTTTAAAGACGTTTTCTAAGACTTTTAAAAATTTGCATTTACGTCTTTGTTACTCCGGAGGGGCGCTATTTAGCAAATAAATAAAGGAAAATTTGCGAGGTTCTTATAAAATACCCTGGTGTATCCGATACCCGAGAATACGAGCCATAATGGTAAAACATTTTGAATGGTGCGATTATTGTATTGAATGAATACTCTTGGTTATAAAATGTTAAAAGCCAATTATTTAAAAAATCCTTGTTATAATAAAATATTTTTTTTTAATTTTCATAATTTTATTAATAAAATGTGAAATAACAACAGATAAATGTCAAATATTATAAAATTGTAAATACATATACTAAATTAAATTTAAACACAAAACTGTTTACACAGAAGCAAACACGTTTCTCTCCCTTTCAATTTTTCAAGACATGTTTTAAGTTTCATATTCCCTTGTGGTTTATTGAAGGACTTGTACCGGAATATCGGGAATGTAGATCCCGCTTAGCTCTTCTTGCAGCCGTTCATGGCTCGTTTCAGTATTTTGTACCGCCGTTAAAACTTTCCTTTCTCAAACTCTTCTTCTGAACGATTTGTATCGGAATATTGGTAGAAAGATGTTTGATTCCGCTAGTTCCATATCTTCATTATCACTAGTTGCAGCAACTTGTTCATTTGAATGTATTGGTGCATCTCGTTTAACTCTTAAGGCGTTGCTGTTTAATTCATTATTTTGCTGGAATGTCAAATCTCTACGTTCTCGAACTGTTCTGCGTTCATTAAACGATTTGTACCGGAATATCGGTAGGAAGATGTTTGATTCAGCAAGTTCCATATCTTCATTATCAGCAGTTGTGGCCACTTGTGTTAAATCTCTGCGTTCTCGAATTCCTCTTCGTTCATTGAATGATTTGTACCGGAATATCGGTAGGAAGATGTTTGATTCAGCAAGTTCCATATCTTCAACATCAGCAGTTGTGGCAATGATTTCATTTGGACGTATTGGAGCATCTCGTTTAGCTCTTAGTATTTGGTCTGCAGGAATAATAGGATATCGTACGGCTGTCAAAGCTCCGCGTACTCCAAACAGTGACCTTGATTCGACTGTTGATAAGTTGATAGCACAAACAATCACAACAACAATTAGTAAAATTTTTGATTCCATTTTTTATGTTTTATATAATACGAATGATTTCGTTTGTGTTAAATATTTAATAATTCACGATCTTTTCAATAAGAATATAACTTAGTTACTGATTCAAAATTATAGGTGGGTCGGCTTTATATACGAAATTTAACGCTTAATGAGAGCTACATCAAATTGGTCTACTCATAAACCGAAATATGTCTACGTGCAAAAGTGCTAATTGGAATAAAATGAACCAAGCAAAACTTAGGGAGATCAAGCGTGTGCGAGACAAAGAGAATTTTAAAATAGTTATAAGAGAATTACGAGGGTCTACAAAATTTATGAGATTTGAGAAGTAGCACAAGTTTGAATCTAAATAAATTTTTAATTTTCAGCGCGTTTGTAAAGTTGATAATTTGTAGTATAAATACGGTACACCTACTGCTATATTTTATTACGTATATTTTTCACCAATAAAACATGTGTTTATTGTTGCTGAATCGGTGCTAATATAAAACCGATTTTTTTTTTTCTGTCTACCAAATTAAACTAATATGAACATTTTATTATTTATAGTTTTTAGAGGAGGGGTAATCGCCGAACCAGTATAATATCTTAGAAGTAATTGTAATGAAATGAGGCAACAATAATTAAATTAATTACGAAAAGTGTGATGTGATAAGTGTGCTCCGCATTTACCGATATTTCCTTCAGTTTCCCAAGTAGCACCAAATAACTTTATAGTTTTATAACCCATTTACGACGTCGGTACAACGTCACAAATTTCTATAAATTCACTTGTTTGACATCGAACTAACAGTTTGTATTTTTTCGTCGGCACGACCACAATGCGACGTTATATGTTAGCAGCCGCCAGAGCGTTATTTTATATCTACTTGATAACTTTTTTTGACTATTTTCAACTATTGACCGACTAATATGTATTTTATAACCGTGTACCGATTATTTAGTTATGTTGTCGTAATATGTGGTATTTAATGACTACCTAGCAACTTTTTTAACGACCACAAGATAACATTTTTTACATATGCATACAATTTAGTGAAATAATTGACAAAAAAGATATTTTGTGACCGACATTATTACATCATCGGCAAACAACCTTGTGTCATGTCAATGTCAATTTTTATATAAATAATTTAATATAAAAAAGTTTTTCTGACTTCAACTTCTTTTATCTTCCAAAATAGGTCAATCATCATTTTTGTTATACTAAGGATTTAATTAATGAATAATTATCAACAGTTCTATTTAATTAAAATTGAATTGTATTAATGTTTTACGTTTTTGAAGTTTTAATCATATTGTTTATAATTCGCGAACCAAATACATTTGTATCCATACAGTCTCCTTTGTCTTTTTCAGGGAATTTTAAATTAACTATCTCATTCGTTAAGTTTTTATTTTTTGTCGTTAAGGAATTTTTGGTGAATGCACAATGCTTTTCGATATAACTTATTTGGTGTGCAAATATCTTTACAGTTGAATTCTTGAAAATTTGGTAATAAAATTGAATAAATCGTCGGGAGAATGACTAGACCGTCGTGAGAGTAACTTTTTTGGAAATAAAATAACAAATTTGTAATTTTTGAGTCGAATTTGTTATAAATTGGTTATTAATCTAACATTTTAGTGGTTTAAATATATTTTAATACATAATATGAAGTTCGCCATTTTTAATTACACATGCATATAAAAATTTGTATTTTTTGAAAATAAAATTCTGATTTTCATACTCCTCATGACTAAATATTATTGTAATATCATTATTTTAATGGTGGGGATTATTTCAATACGGTTTAAACTGATTTTAGAAAATTTTAGTCAACCTAAAATAAAAATATTTTTGAAATAACAGAAATATATTTTTAAAAAAGACGAATTTATAAGGCGCATGAGTTTTTAGTTCACTGATAGGTGCAACATTTACGATAAAACTTGCTTTGTTTATAAAAATATGTCGTATCTTGCCAAATTTTTGGGTTACCATTATTACAGGGAATGTGAATATTATATTTACAATTATTATGAAGTAAATTTTCATAAAGTCGTAAATAATGAAATAGATGATAAAGGAAACAGACAAATAATTACGAGTATTATATTTACAAGATAAAAAAAGACAACATGATTATTTACATATTTTATAAAAAATAGTTGTCCTGTCTGCTAAAATACGAGTATAACCACAATGTGAGACAAAATCATTTTTTTACAAACAAAGTAGTAGTCAATATATCTATTTCGTGACTTGTATTCTATGGTCAATTGATAAGTCGGATAATAGTTATTACGACGTTGTTACAACCCAAAACTTATCCCCAATAACGTTGTATCTCAGTTTTCATACCATTGTCACAACGTTGGCTAGCCGACCAGTAGTCATTTAGCCAACCACAGTACAACGTTATCCCAACCCACTCGTGCTACTTGGGTTACTTTTCAATATTTTTGTTTTTTTAGTGCAAGTGAACCCATTTTTGCAAAAAACGAGTTTTTTATTCTCATGTTTAGTAATAAGTTTATAAAGTAAGCTTTAGTTTGTGGAGGAAATGAAACTTACCCATGAATTTATTACTAGCTTTAAATTTACAATTTTCACACCATAACAATAATAAAATATTACTGTACGAGCGTGTAATGACAGTTATTAATTATTTTTACTTATGAGGATACGAGCGATAGCGAGTGTTGTAATTATCCGAATGAATAATAACCATTACATTCGAGTTGAAAACGTAATTTTGTCCACTCCTGCAAGTATTATACATATTTTAGAATTGTTATGTTTTAAACCAAAGCCTACTGAGATCGGAACAAATAATAGTTAAAGGTTTAATTGTGTTGGAGGTATCAACCAGAGTAGTGAATTTAATCAGTAAATGCCTAGTTCAACTATGAGAGTAATAAATCCATCTTTAGTGTTAAAGAAACATTTTGGGGGATTTTCATTTTCCTTAATATGCCCAGTTCCCGAGTGTTATTATGAAATGAAACCGAGATTACAAAAATGAGAGAACGAATCCTGTGGAAAACAGAAAACATCAACCCATCAAGAATCTACCTCAACCTTATTATTACATGTAATTTAGATGAGTCTCTGATGCGACGATTTCATCAGTTTTATGCATCCATCGCAATGTACGGTGACAGACTGCTGTGATATTATTGTTCATTTATTTTATTGACTTTAGTAAATTAATTAACACTTGCTAAAATTGCATTTAAATGATCGTAAATTTTGGTTAAATTTACTTCCGAAATACGTTTAAACTAAATCTGATACTAAATCATATGCCTGTCTGTTCAACTAATTTTGCTAATTTTTATTTATTTGTTTTTGTTCACTGCGTCTGAACGTAGCAAATTTAATTTTCGACACGTTTGTAAAATTTTATTATTTGTAGTGTAAATACAAGTTGTTAATTAAAGCATTTCTGGTTATTGCTGAATATTTCCACTATTTCTCAAACAAAAACAAAACTGAGGGTACTTTGACATACGTAGAGTAGTTGAATAGTACGGAGTTCTGAACATGTTTCTTTAATAATTCCACCGAATAGTACTTCAAAAACCAATTGACTATCTTTGGATACTTTATAAGGCTGTAATAACTAGATGCAAATTACATATTTCTTAATAACGAAACTTAATTTACCTGTTATCTTTTGTAGTTTTGAATTTTAGTTGCGACCGGAATCGTTGGGGTAGGAAAAAAACAAATGAGTATTACTATTATTTGATATTAAATAATATTTTTGCTTTTTTTATTATTGTTTATATTATTCAATTAGTTATTATTGTAAATATGTTATTGTTGATGTATTTTTGCAAGTTTTCTGGTGCATGTTATTGTTTGTGTAATAAATACATTTGATACTTTTCCACTGAAACCGAGACATGATACAAAATTTAGGGAGCAAACTACATAGACTCTGGACTATACGACTTATGATTTATGCCATAATTAGAAATCTAGTAAATTAATTAACACTTGCTAAGGAAATAGTTATTCATATGATCGTAAATTTTGATTACACTTCCAAAATATGTTTAACATAATTCTCGTATTGGATCATATATAAATGGGTACATTCAGATCTCAAAACACTCTGGTAGCGGAAACCTACTGATGAAAAAAGTGACATTTAAACTATCACATTGCCAAGAAATTTTAAGGTGTTTTTAAGCTAATTTTTAGGCGCTGAGTTTATGTAACATGTTGCCTACAGTTGGCGGAGTTGATTGCACTCACCGTATCTAATTTTGATAATTTTTGTTTGTCGGCTTTTGCTCACCGCGTCTATAAATACAAATTTTAAATTTTTGACGTTATGCATAAAGTATTTAAATTTTGGAATTAGTATTTACACTATTTTTATTTTAAAAATCGTGAATTTATTTCACTTTTTAAATGGGATGTACTTAATACAAAGTATTGTTTTAGAATAAGAGCGCAGTGCGACTTTCGAAGAGGATTATCGAAACCGTGAGCGATTCAGAAATAAATTGTATTTGTTAAAATTAACCTTTCAACGTACCTCCACCGCAACGGACTGGAGAATTCCTATATGATTCGATATGATTAAAAATCCTAAAAACTTGTTTACGTTAATATTTTTATTTAAAACATAACGAAATAATAAAGCAGTTATTATGATTACAAAATTGAAAATCGGTCTAATTATTCCAAAATATTAATAATAAACTATAGCCATCGTCTCAGAAGAAAAACTGATAAATTGGTGGCGATGGCTGGCGACAATTGATCGCCAACATGTACAAGTGCAAAGTACATTGGCCATGCTTTTTATTTGGTATTTAGTTTTTACATCAAGACGGTACTTTCGCCATTGTATTTTAAATCAGTACCAATTTTACAAACGCGTTGAAAATTAAAATGTTAATACTCAAACTTGTGAAATTCTCATACAAGAACCGCGTAATTCTTTTATATTTTAAAATTCTCTCCATCTCGCACACGCGCAAATTTCTAATGTTTTGCTTAGTTCATTTTGTTCTAATTAATACATCTCGACTTACGTAAGTTTTACTTTTGTTACTGAATATATTGGTGTTGTTAAGACAATATGAGAAGACAATTTTGGTGTATCTCTCTTTAATCGTAAATAACAATAACAATTTACACAGCAAAAATTCGTATATAAAGCCGAAACTACATTTTTAGCAATCAGTAACAAAGTTATATTCTTATTGAAAAGATCGTGAATTATTAAATATTTAACAAAATAAAATATAAAAATGGCGTCAAAAATAATGCTAATTGTTATTGTGATTGTTTGTGCTATCAACTTATCAACAGTCGAATCCAGATCAATAAGGGCTAAACGAGATGCTCCAGTACATCTAAATCAACAAGTTGTCGCAACTACAGATGGTGAAGATATGGAACTTGCTGAATCGAACATCTTCCTACCGATATTCCGGTACAAATCATTCAAAAAAGGTGAAATAAGCCACCATGCTTTAAGAACTAAACGAGATGCACCTATATATCCAAATGAACTAGTTGCCGCAACTGCCGAGGCCGAAGATATGGAATTGGCTGAATCAAACATCTTCCTACCAATATTCCGGTACAAATCGTTCAATGAACGCAGAGGAGTTCGACAACGCAGAGATTTGTCAGACGTACAAAACAGTAAAATGAGCCAAAACGCACTAAGACCCAAGCGAGATGCTCCAATATATTCAAATAAATTAGTTGCCGCAACCGCCGGTGATGAAGATATGGAACTTGCTGAATCGAATATTTTCCTACCAGTATTCCGATACAAATCATTCAATGAACGTAGAGGAGTTTGAAAAAGCAAAAATTTTGAAATGAGCCATTACGCTTAAAATGGAATAATTGCCGCGTCTGCTGATTATGAAAATATGGAACCTGCTGAATCTAATATTTTCCTACGTGTTTTCCGACATAAGTTATTGAATGAATCTTGAGGAATTAACTACTCTAAAATTGGGAATCTTAAGAAATGAAAATCAAACCTTTGATTGAATTTAAACATTGTTTAGTCTAAATTTAATGTACATACATGTTTATATTGATAGTTGTTTTACATTTAATTAATAAAATTATAAAAATTGAAAATTAACGAAAAAATATTTTATTTAACCATTGATTCTTAAAATAATTGTTTTCAGCTGTTCTTGTAAAATCGTGATCAAACCAGTTATAAACACTAGATCAACTTGTGTTTTCCGAAATTCGGTTACGTCTCTTTTATATTATTACACAAATTAGAAGGACTGAATTAAGTCTGAGTGACCAATTCCGCCGAAAATTTTATATGGCGAAATAACAATTCATCCTCAATATGATTCAAGTCCGCGACATCAAACATCAAACAGTTTTCAAAAGTTTGCCGTCTTGGGTCCAATACATATTGAAAACGAATCGAATTCACGCGTAAGAAATTCATGCCTATCAGCGAAGTTAAATTCAGGCACCAAGATTTGGATCCCGAGACTCACACCATTTTTCATTTATAAAACATTTCAAAAATTAGAAGGCCATTAAGTGTAGAAACGGCTATTCAATTTCGAATTTTTGTAATTATATTTCCCGCTGCTGAAAACGTCCGTTCCGTACCCAAAAATACGAGCCCTAATGATGGTAAAATATCAAAATTAGTTTTTGTATGTATACAATTTTGAATGGCGCGATTATTGCATTAATTATTCGAAAATTAGGAATTTGGGTTTTATTTCAAGTAAAAGAAGAATATGTACAAATTTAGCAAAATTCAGCTAATTAAATATTTTTCGGAAAGAAAAACGAAATTTTTATTGAAATTCTAATTTGTGAACATTCTACACATTTGGCATGTGTTAAAAATGTACCTATAAATGCTTAAGTTAACCGTACGGTACGATAGTGTTAAATTAATAATTTTGAGTTTTCAAAGAGTAAACGCAAAATTTATTTCTAATTTTAATTAGACCAACCAAACCCATAAAAAGGCTTAATTTATTTTTCGCATAATACTTCAAAATATGCTCAGGGGCGCAAATTATGAATATAAGTGGATGAGATTCTAATGAAATGACAATTTTTCGTGACATTTTTTTAATAGTACAAAATAAAGGCACCCAAAATTTACGATTCTGATAAAATGAGCTGTGACATTTCGTCTTCTTAGGATTATACTTGTCTATGTCCAATTTTTGGTCAAATTGAGTTATATAAGGAGCTAGGGTAAAACGATCACGAAAAACTCAAATTTCCCATCGAAATTTGTCGATTTCCTACAATTTTTTCGTTTGTTATACTTTGTTTAGTCTATATCCTTGAAATCCGGCTTGTTTGTCTATCTTCATAGAAAACCTGTGTAAACATTTTGGTTTGATTCTTTTTGGCATGATTTTGTCTATATCCGTGCTATATCATTCTACATTCGTATCGCGTAAATATAACGGAAAGTTTAGTTTTACGTGATCAAAAGAGAGACGAGTATATAATATATTTATTAAATGCATAGCAAGGATAAATTAATTGAAATTGTTCTAGTGATCCGTTGCTCTAATTCAAAAAAAAAATGTTTAAATGGAATCAAAGTAAGATATTGCAAATAATATTAATGTTTTAATCTAACTTTTAAAATTTGTTTATAGTGTTTTAAATTGTGTTGGGTTTGAGGATTCTAGGGAATCAAAATAAATTTAAATACCGAATTCTTTGCCGATTGGTAAGTTTTATTTTTCAAATTTGTGTTAAAAGATATTTTCAATACAATAATTATCTTTCTTGCAAAGTAGCAAAAGCTAGAAATACAAAAACATCTGGTTGTAGGAACCCTACCAGCTGTACTTTTAACTGTATGAAAGTTATATCACACGATGCTCGCGAAAAAGTTAATAAAGGATTTTGGGGATTGAGTGACGATAAAAAGAATCATTTCTATTCCAAGTTCGTAATAAAAATGAATAAAGTAAGAACGAGAACTGTAGCTCCTAAAAGTAGAAGTGTTAATAGCTTTTGTTATTTTTTCGCAATTGATTTGAGCAAACGTATTCAAGTGCCCAAGGAATTTTTTGTAAATACACTAAACATCAACAAGGATCGTATATACTATTTTTTTAAGCATAATAAAAATCATGTTGTACCAAAAACATCACTCAAAGGAAAGTTTAAAAAAAATATATTACTAATGATACCACCTTATGTCGAAGCACCACCACCAAACAATATTTAGTTGCTTCCCTTAATATCAGCAAGATGTACAGTTTATTTAAATTGAAATATCCTGACACTAAAATCAAACATTGGAAGTACAATCAAACGTTCAATACCAAATTCAATTTGGGTTTCCATCTTTCTAAAAAAGATCTGTGCGATAAATGTGAGATAATGAGAATGTTGGAATCCACTGCAACCCCAGAACAAATCAACGAATACGATGTACAGGTATTACATAAAAATCAATCGAAGCTAGAGCGGGTCTCCGACATAATTAAATCTAGCGAAGGTAATCTGGTTAAAATATTCAACTTTGACATGCAAAACCTGTTCCAGCTGCCCAAAGCTAATAATTCGAACTTTTTTTATAAGCAAAACTTTTTCACGTACAACTTAACTGGAAAGGTCCATGGTGATAAAAAGTGTTAAATACAATTTAGTAATATATATATATATATATATATATATATATATATATATATATATATATATATATATATATATATATATATATGCATAAATCTTTGATATTTAAACAATTACGTATCTACAAATATTGACAAAAAAATGTACGTATCTAAGAGCATTTAGCGGTCCTAAATGACCAAAGTCGATGAAGGTGACCAACAGTAAAATTATATTGATTGTCATAAGTTATTATTGTTAGTCAATTTGATCCAAATTGGTTATATACGATCAATTTTAAACGTTTTTAGATACGTAATTGGGAATTGACATCAACGATATATATATATATATATATATATATATATATATATATATATATATATATATATATATATATATATATATATATATATATATATATATATATATATATATACGTATAGACGTATATACAAATTTTATACATTTATATAAACATTTAAACAATTTTATTAGGCTGCATTATGTTATGTTTTATATGCGAGGTTGCCTGTCCTGATTTATTTAAGTGCGTTAATCCATCATTGCCAAAATGTTCATTTCCTTAAACGAGACAGTACATATAGATGTAACCAATGTTCTTGTAGACAAAGTTTTTCGAATTTAAAGTCTTTTAAGAAACACGTATTAAACAAACATTCTGAACATGTGATCACAAAAGAGAATGCAACCGTTGGTAATTTTCACGTAACGGAAAACGATCAGAGCCCACCGATAAATACAAACTATTTTTCGATTTTAAACGGTCAATCCGAAAATTCGAAAAATATTCCATTACAAAGTTTTGACTTTTCTTTTAAGGATGTATTGAAATATGCAGCAAAGTTTACATTAGGCCTTCATAATAATAACAGTTTCTCCCGTATAGTAATGTTTATGATATAATTAAAAATACCGAAGAGTTTATTATTTCTCCATTAATTTCGACACTGAAATTGTTCTTTAGTTGCAAACTTCAAAAGGAAAACTCGATTTACAATGAAATTTTACATATCCTTACAAATTTTGAAGGAATATTCCAGTTTTGTTCTACTGATCATAAGTTGCACAAATGGTTATTAGAATCTGAATTAATAGAAGACATCAAAGAATTTACAATAAACTCACAAATTGACAAAGTGTTTCACAATGGTTACTTAACTTACGATGAAAGCATAGTTACAGGTGTACTGTTACCTCTTAAATTTCAATTTCGAAAGTTTTTTGAAAATAATTCAGCACTAGATAAAACATTAACATTTATGAGCAATTTGGAAAGATCTAATAAATTTTCAAATTTTGTGCAAGGTGCCTTATGGAAAAAAAAAAGAAATCTATTCGGGCAAGATAATAATCCCATTTTTTTTATACTTTGATGATTTTCAAATTAACAACGCATTAGGAACACATGCCAAAGGAAATTCTATTTGTAATGTCTATTACTCTTTTCCATCGCTTCCATGGGATGAATCCAAGTTGAGAAACGTATTTTTAGCAGGGAGTACCATTATCTAGATGGAAACTCGAAAGAAATAAATAAATCACTCAGAAACGCCTTTAATTCGTTGGTTGAACTTCAAATGCCGTTTTCTCCTATATAGACATAATGGACATAGACAAGAATACTCCTAAGGCGACGATTTGTTGCAGTTTCTAACGGTTATATTTATACCAGCTACATTGTTGCAATAAATGCCGAAAATCTTCGAAGAGTATAGAAAACTCAAACTTTGACACCATTGCATGACTCTTACAAGTAAAATCAATTCTGGGAAAATATGGTTTCGGTTGGAAAAAAATTTCCGTGTACGTGTACGGATACACATTTGTAAATAATTATAATATATTATGTAAAAAAAAACTTCAAAAATTTATAAATATTAATGTTACGAAAACCAAAACCGATGACAATTTTCTTCAATTTGTCATTTTAATTCTTTTATCGGCTACTAAAAAACGATTCAAAATATGCACAACACCTGTCAATGAGGTGGTTCTGATTTTACAGTTAAAACGTATTGCTATGCTTTTTACTTTCTTTTACTCTAGTAAAATAAAGTATAGTAATCATGAAAATTTTGGACCTTGAGATTTTTAGAGATTTATTTGTTTTGAGGTCCCCTGAGTCCGAAAAGGTGAGTTTCGAAATGGTGTCTGTCTGTCTGTCTGTCAGTCTGTCAGTCTGTCAGTCTGTCAGTCTGTCAGTCTGTCAGTCTGTCTGTGTACTCTCTACAACCCATATGGTTTAATCAATCGAACTAAAACCTCAGATTTAAGCTTTTTTGATAAATTGGAAGATCCCAGTGAATTTTACTCCAAATCGGCTAACCGGAAGTGGCCACTCCCATGGTTCAGAAAATTTGTTTTGCAAATATCTTAAAAAGTATAAGGTTTACAAAAAACTACTTAATACAAATTGTTTCCAAAAATTAAAAACAAATAAAAATAAAAAATTAAAAATTAAAAAAAAAATTAAAAATTTAAAAATTAAAAAAATTAAATTTCTCAAAATTCTCTGTTCGTAAAAGAAAGTCGTGTGTTGGCCACACCTAAATTTTTTTATTCGGATAACACAAGTTGATCTAATGTTTATAACTGGTTTGATCACGATTTTACAAGAACAACTGAAAACAATTATTCTAAGAATCCATGTTTAAATAAAATATTTTTTCGTTAATTTTCAATTTTTATAAATTTATTAATTAAATGTAAAACAACAATCATTATAGACATTAAATAATATGAAATCTTTAGTACATGTACATTAAATTTAAATCAAACAATGTTTAAATTCAATCAAAGGTTTGATTCTCTCCATATCTTAAGACTTTCAATTTTTTAGTTGCAAATTCCTCAAGCTTCATTGAATGGTAGGAAAATATTATTTTCAGCAGGTTCTATATCTTCATAATCAGCAGACGCGGCAATTAATCCATTTTAAGCGTAATGGCTCATTTCAAAATTTTTGCTTTCTCAAACTCCTCTACGTTCATTAAATGATTTGTATCGGAATACTGGTAGGAAAATATTCGATTCAGCAAATTCCATATCTTCATCACCGGCGGTTGCGGCATCTAATTCATTTGAATATATTGGTGCATCTCGCTTAGGTCTTAGTGCGTTTTGGCTCATTTTACTGTTTTGTACGTCTGACAAATCTCTGCGTTGTCGAACTCCTCTGCGTCCATTGAACGATTTGTATCGGAATATTGGTAGGAAAATGTTTGATTCAGCCAATTCCATATCTTCTGCCTCAGCAGTTGCGGCAACTAGTTCATTTGGATATATAGGTGCATCTCGTTTAGTTCTTAAAGCATGGTGGCTTATTTCACCTTTTTTGAATGATTTGTACCGGAATATCGGTAGGAAGATGTTCGATTCAGCAAGTTCCATATCTTCACCATCTGCAGTTGCGACAACTTGTTCATTTAGATGTACTGGAGCATCTCGTTTAGCTCTTATTGATCTGGATTCGACTGTTGATAAGTTGATAGCACAAACAATCACAATAACAATTAGCATTATTTTTGACGCCATTTTTATGTTTTATTTTGTTAAATATTTAATAATTCACGATCTTTTCAATAAGAATATAACTTTGTTAATAATTGCTTAAAATGTAGTTTCGGCTTTATATACGAATTTTTTCTATATAAATTGTTATTGTTATTTACGATTAAAGAGAGATACACCAAATTTGTCTTCTCACATTGTCCTAACAACACCAATATATTCAGTAACAAAAGTAAAACTTACGTAAGTCGAGATGTACTAATTAGAATAAAATGAACTAAACAAAACTTTGGAAATTTGCGCGTGTGCGAGATGGAGAGAATTTTAAAATATAAAAGAATTGCGCGGTTCTTGTATGAGAATTTCACAAGTTTGAGTATTAACATTTTAATTTTCAACGCGTTTGTAAAATTGGTACTGATTTAAAAAACAATGGCGAATGTACCGTCTTGATGTGAAAACTAAATACCAATTTAGGCGAATGTACCGTCTTGATGTGAAAACTAAATACCAATATTTGCACTTGTACTCGTACATGTTGACTATCAATTGTCGCCAGCCAACGTCACCAATTTATCAGTTTTTCTTTTGCGGCGATGGCTATAGTTTATTATTAATATTTTGCAATAATTAGACCGATTTTCAATTTTATAATCATAATAACTTGTAATGCTGCTTTATTATTTCGTTATGTTTCAACTAGAAATATTAACGTAAACAAGTTTTAGGACTTTTAATCACATCGAAGCATATAGGAATTCTCAAGTCCGTTGCGGTGGAGGTACGTTGAAAGGTTAATTTTGACAAATACAATTTATTTCTGAATCGCTCACGGTTTCGATAATCCTCTTCGATAGTCGCGCAGCGCTCTTATTCTAAAACAATACTTTGTATTAAGTACATCCTATTTAAAAAGTGAAATAAATTCACGATTTTTAAAATAAAAATAGTTTTAATACTAATTTCAAAATTTAAATACTTACCGCCAACTATAGGCAACATGTTAACTAAACTCAGCGCCTAAAAATTATCTTAAAAAACACCTTAAAATTTCTTGGCAATGTGATAGTTTAAATGTCACTTTTTTCATCAGTAGGTTTCCACTACCAGAGTGTTTTGAGATCTGAATGTACCCATTTATATATGATCGAATACGAGAATTATGTTAAGCATATTTCGGAAGTGTAATCAAAATTTACGATCATATGAATAACTATTTCCTTAGCAAGTGTTAATTAATTTACTAGATTTCTAATTATGGCACAAATCATAAGTCGTATAGTCCAGAGTCTATGTAGCTTGCTCCCTAAATTTGGTATCATTTCTCGGTTTCAGTGGAAAAGTATCAAATGTATTTATTACATAAACAATAACATGCACCAGAAAACCTGCCAAAATACATCAACAATAACATATTTACAATAATAACTAATTGAATAATATAAACAATAATAAAAAAAGCAAAAATATTATTTAATATCAAATAATAGTAATACTCATTTGTTTTTTTCCTACCCCAACGATTCCGGTCGCAACCAAAATTCAAAACTACAAAAGATAACAGGTAAATTAAGTTTCGTTATTAGTAAATATGTAATTTGCATCTAGTTATTACAGTCTCATAAAGTATCCAAAGATAGTCAATTGGTTTTTCAAGTACTATTCGGTGGAATTATTAAAGAAACATGCTTAGAAAAGCAAATACGCATTAATTAGTCTATTATTTTAAAAGTTATAACGGTGTTCACTGTACCTTTTAGCCTTTCAAAATGTACTTCCTACTATTCAACTACTCTACGTATGTCAAAGTACCCTCAGTTGTGTTTCTGTTTGAGAAATAGTGGAAATATTCGGCAATAACCAGAAATTCTTTAATTAACATCTTATATTTACACTACAAATAATAAAATTTTACAAACGTGTCGAAAATTAAATTTGCTACGTTCAGACGCAGTGAACAAAAACAAATAAATTAAAATTAGCAAAATTAGTTGAACAGATAGGCATATGATTTAGTATCAGATTTAGTTTAAACGTATTTCGGAAGTAAATTTAACCAAAATTTACAATCATTTAAATGCAATTTTAGCAAGTGTTAATTAATTTACTAAAGTCAATAAAATAAATAAACAATATGACGGCAATCTTTCTTTCGCCTTACATTGCGATGGATGCATAAAACTGAGGAAGTTGTTTTATCAGCGACTCATTACATTCTTCGTCATCTTCAATTAAATGTTCAGTGTCAAGGTCTGCTAAATAATGTAGTCATTTCAATAGATATTTACCGTACGAAGTGTAAAAATAAAATGCTATTGAAAAATTGTCATTTTATCTGTTTGCTGAAACCCGAACTACTTGGAGTTGTTGTTTTCTGTTTTCCACGTTAGGTTTCATTTCATAATAACACTCTGAAACCGGCCGTAATAGAAAAAATGAAAATCACCCAAAAAATACAAAGTAAAGTGTTCGTCCTGTTACAAGGTACAATATGAAAATTAAATTTATTCTTGTCATCCTTGCGCACCGAAGACCAATGCCAATCGGCTTTGAGAGTTCTCTATTTTAGTATCTGAATAATTATTAAAAAACATAAATTTTTGAAAGATGTTCTAATTAGCAAAAATATTAATCAATATGGCGATTGAGTAGCATGTTCGATTTGTTGCTCTGATAAAATATAAAGAATATAATATTTAAAAGAATGATGTGCGGTTAAATTAACAATAAATTCTAACTAATTGTGTACCATAATTTTTGAGTGTTATTTTATTTAATATTTATAAAATCTTAAACTAAATAAATAATAAAATACAATACAACAATATTTATAAAAAAGTGAAATTTTTTCTTTCTGAATTCTTTACAAGGACGAATCAAATATTTGTTCACCATTACAGTGCTTTGTGCTCATTGTTTGTTCAAAATAAATGTTTAAATAAATTCAGAATCTAATTAATCTTTAAAGTCAAAAACGATAAACGAACTAAAAAAAATATTATCTTATACCAACTTAAAGACTTAAAGTGTTTTGGTGATTTCAATTAAAATGGAAATGGACGCAATATTTAAAGTGGCTAACCCAACAAATGCTGATATCATGTCGGCCATTGCAAGTTTACTTGAACATTACCAAAGCAACCATATTGAACTTAAAATCAATTTTATTGAAACTAAGGAAATCTTAGAAAAATCAATTTCTGAAATAAAACATGAGATGAAGGAGGTCTTTACTGACATTAACGTTATTAAGAAAGACTTGGATGACAAAAACAACCAAAATATTAATCTTACATCCGAAATCAACGTCATGAAGCAATTTACCAGTCAACATTGCACAAAAGGATCAATAAATTGAATACGATTTTCAACTTCGGAGTTCACAATTTACAATCATCATACTTTCGTACCATAAAAATAAGGCGTAGCGGTAAAGGTAACATAGATCAACTCATCATGAAGTTCAAAAACATCGACGCTAAAAATATTATAGTGAATCAAATCAGAGAAACGGGACCTGTCTTCTTGAAGTAATTAAACTTTACTTCAGCCGGTGATGATGACAAAATAATGATTCGTGAGCGGCTTACACCAATGAATAATTTGATTATGAAACAATTGTTAGACATGAAGAAGAATAATAAAATTCTTTATTGTTGGTTTCGTCATGGTAATATTTATTACAAACCAAATGAAAGCAGCAAACCTAAAATCGTCCGAACAAATAAAACATTTTGATAAATATTTTTTCTTTTTCTTTCTTTTCGATGAATTATTCAACTAACTTAAAATCTCTAATCATTCTAATATCTTCACACATTAATATTGTCATTATTAAAGTTCTTTATTATTTTTATTTTTAGCAGCAGAATATTTCAATTTGAATTAAAATCGAAGATAATTCATGGAAGTAATGAAAGATCATAGTATAAACCAACACTTTCTGGATCTCGAAAATTTCTCAAAGGAGTCTAACAATTTATTAAGTATACAGTTTTTTTTATTTAAACGTTAATAGGCTTATAAACAAATTGAGTCAATTGGGGTTCCTTTTGTCAAGGCTTAAACAAAAGATTGATATAATTATATTAACTGGGTGAAGATCGAAACGCCGCCACCAGTTATATCCATTCAATATAACTGGTGGCGGCGTTTCGATCTTCACCCATCAAAATTTAGATTTTTCCCTTCATCATATGGAAAGTTTAGACGAGAACGAATTTATTGTGATTTATTCTAAAACTTTAAATCTGTATGTCACGGGTGTGTACAAACCACCGCATACAAGCTATAAATCGTTTCTCGAAATGTTAGATCATTTATTGCATTCATATAAAAATAAAAACAATATAATGGCAGGTGACTTTAACCTCGATCTTCTTGAATGTGGTAGTACACCAGAGCAAAGTTTTAGATCCATATTGGGTATTAACAATTACTCTCTTATTAATCGTATTGACGAAAACGACTTTCAAAAAACCGTGGTTTAATACGCTTCTCTTCAAAAAATCCCAAATGCGTGATAAATTCTACAAGCTTTCTAAACAGTATCTGCAAAATTTGTTTTTTAAAGATAATTACAGATTATTAAATAAAGAATTTAAAAAAATAATTACTAAACAAAATAAAAAGTATTACAACTCTAAATTCCAAAAATGTATTTCTAGCTCAAAGCGTATGTGGAGTCTTATCGAAGAAGTACTTACAAATCGGCAAGCTAACAGCCTGATCCATCCATATTTTATTTAAATATCAATAATGTCTGTGTTGACGATCCTCAAAAAGTCGTTGAGGAGTTGAATAACTATTTCGTCAATGTGGGAGCTACAGCTACCGTGACTAGACTCACCACTGGTCTTTTTAATCAAAATCTTGTTCTTCCAGAAAATATAATCAAAACTTACAGTTTTGCAAAATACAAATGATATCTCGTTTAATAAATGATTTGAATCCGAATTGCGCTTCTGGTTGTGATGGTATTCCAGTAAAACTAGTTAAACGATTGGTTCAGTTAGTTACTCCACTTTTGACTGTAGCAATTAATAAATGGATTAAACAGTCAATATTTGCATCATTTTTTAAAGTAGTTCGTATAGTCCCAATTTTTAAATCCGGTAGCCAATCTAATTTAGTTAATTATCGTCCTATATCAATTCTTCCAATTTTGAGTAAAATTTATGAACAAGTTCTATTTTCCAGGCTGAATGCTCACCTTACTGATAACAAAATAATTAATCATCACCAATATGGATTTACTAAAAAATCTAGTACTACATCTGCTGTCCTTAATCTAATGGAGATTGTTTACGGTTCTCTTGAAAACAAACATACTACTGCATGTCTCTTCATTGACATTAGGAAAACAATTGATTATGTAAACCATAAAATTCTACTTCATAAGCTTGAAACATATGGGGTTGATGGTTAGGTTAATGATCTAATAAAAAGTTACCTAACTCATAGACTTCAATTCGTAAATTTGAATAACTATTCATCTGATAAATTGAATATTTCCAGTGGTGTCCCCCAGGGCTCAATTCTAGGGCCTAACCTGTTTTTAATATATATCTTTCGTCTCAAACTGAACGGTAGTATTCAACTATTTGCTGATGACGCTGTTCTAACATACAAATCGGCATCTTTTGTTCAACTTAAACATGACTTGGAAAATGATCTTGTTCAAATTAATAATTGGCTTACTAATAATTCCTTAAAATTGAATTTCGCTAAGTCTAATTTTCTAATTTTGTATTTGAAAAGCAAACCTCATAATATTTTAAATGAAGTGAATTTGAACGGTCATATAATTAAACGGGTCGATCTCACTATCTACTTAGGCCTAAAAATCAACTCGTAATTAACATATGGACTTCTCATATAAACCATTTAAAGCAAAAAATTTCAACTTTTATAGGTGCACTGAGGCGAGTTGGCCGATTCATTCCACACCATTTACGTTTAAATTTATATTTTAGTTATATTCATTCGAACTTTACTTTTTGATTCATATTTGGGGCGCCGCCTCTCCAACACACATACATGATCTTCAAATTCTCCAAAATAAACCCATAAAGGCTGTTAGAGGCTTACCACCGGTAACGTCTACTAGGTTACTTTACAACGATCGCGTTCTTCCAATTAATCAGTTAGTTAATTTTAAATATATAATGACAATATTTAAGATTCGAGCAGACTTATTTAAATGTAATATTTCGGTTCTGATAAATCAAACAGTTATACTGAGAGAATCACACGGAAATTTTTAAATTATCGACTTCCTAACTATAAATTGACAATTAGCCAGAATAGTATATTTTACAAAGGTTTTGATTTATTTAATAAAGTGGACGATTCCAAGAAGGACCTAAAAGTTTCTGAGTTTAAAAATTACCTTAAAAATAAACTTTATTTAAACTTTATAGCGGATTACAATCTGCATCACATTTAATTTGTTTTACCAATTTTTGAGTCACTTTTCATTTTTCTAATGAAATGTTTGTTGCTGTGAATTTCGGTTATTTCTTTACTATTGATTTTTTATTAATTTCTTATTATTACTATCATTTTTTATGAACTGCTAAAATACCTATTGATTTGTTTTACTTATATCTAATTTAAAATAATGTTTTCCTGTATAAAATTGATGTATGTATATTCATTTTTCTAGGAAAATAAATAATAAAAAAAAAAAAAATTCTATGGATGTTGGGATTTCATTAATAGTCAACGGGAGGGAAGCTCTCATCATCTAAGGCAGACAACGAATTAAAAACTTGATTTAATGGAATTCTTCTTCAACACTAAAGATGAATTTATTACTGAAGGAAATATCGATAAACACGGAGCAAACTTATCACATCACTCTTTTCATAATTAATTTAATTAATGTTGCCTCATTTCATTACAATTACTTATAAGATATTATACTGGTTCATCGATTACCCCTCCTCGATTACCCCTATATACATATAATAAAATGTTCACATTAATTCAATTTGGCAGACAGAAAAAAAATTGGTTTTATGTCAGCACCGATTCAGCAACAATAACACAAGTTTTATTGGTGAATAATATACGTAATAAAATATAGCAGTAGGTGTACCGTATTTATACTACAAATTATCAACTTTACAAACGTGCTGAAAATTAAAAATTTATTTAGATTCAAACTTGTGCTAAGAAGTCTCAAATCTCATACATTTCGTAGACCTCCGTAATTCTCTTATATTTGAAAATTCTCTCTGTCTCGCATACGCTTGATTTCCCTAAGTTTTGCTTGGTTCATTTTATTCCAATTAGCACTTTGGTACATAGCAATATTTCGTTTTATGAGTAGACAAATTTGATGTAACTCTCTTTAAGCGTAAAAAAAATTCGTATATAAACCCGATCAAACTACAATTTTGAATCAGTAACTAAGTTATATTCTTATTAAAAAGATCGTGAATTATTAAATATTTAACAAAAAAAATCATTGCTATTATAAAACATAAAAAATGGAATCAAAAGTTTTACTAATTGTTGTTGTGATTGTTTGTGCTATCAACTTATCAACAGTCGAATCAAGATCACTAAGAGCTAAACGATATGCTCCCATACGTCCAAATGAAATCATTGCCGCTACTGCTGATGTTGAAGATATGGAACTTGCTGAATCCAACATCTTCCTACCTATATTCCGGTACAAATCGTTCAATGAACGCAACGGAGTTCGAGAACGCAGAGATTTGACAGCCATAAAAAATGATGAAATAAGCCACAATACACTAAGAGCTAAACGAGATGCACCAATACATTCAAATGAACAAGTTGCCGCAACTGCTGATGATGAAAATATGGAACTTGCTGAATCAAACATCTTCCTACCAATATTTCGGTATAAATCGTTCAATGAACGCAGAGGACGCAGAGATTTGACTGCCGTACAAGATGCTGAAATAAGCCAAAATGCATTAAGGGCTAAACGAGATGTCCCAATACATCCAAATGAACTAATTTTTGCAACTGCTGGTGATGACGATATGGAACTAGCTGAATCGAACATCTTCCTGCCGAGATTTCGATATCAATCGTTCAATGAACGCAGAGGAGTTTGAGAAAGCCTAGGTTTGACTGCTTTGCAAAAGTATTGAAATGAACCACTATACCGTAAGAGTTAAGCTAGATTTACCAGTACAATCAAATGAATTAAATGCCGCAATCACTGATGATGAAGATATGATACTTGCCGTTTCAGAATCCAGAGGAATTCGTAAATAAAATGAAGTTTATCTTAAAAATATAAAAAGAGAGAGATGGGTTTGCATGTGTGAATCAAACCTCTGATTAAAATTAAATATTGTTTGGTTTAAATTGATGTTTATTTATTGATGTTTTACATTTTGTTAATAAAATTATGAAAACTAAAAAAAAAAAAAAATATTTTATTAAAACTAAATGGTGTTCATGATACCATTACGAGAAAAACGATAACCATAAATGGTAACAGCTACATTACGGTTTATAGCTACGGGCGGACTTTTGAAGAATTGAAATGGTCAACCTCTGCCAGGAATTTTTGAACTTTACTGTCAAAATCACGCAGCTTGGCAGCTACGGGATTCTCAAATGTATCGGTTTTTTGAAGTGATCGCGCCCAAAAACAAATATTTCGTTTGCCAAATCGTTCTTATTCATTCTGCCCAGACGTTGTGATTTAATTGACCGAGGTATCGTAGGTCGGATGGATTTGTTTTCCCTATCTTTTATTTTTATTTTTATTTTTAAAAAAGAAAAATTTATTCGGAACCATAAGCTCCAGTACAATTTTGACTAATTGATTGATTGATTGATTGAGAGTGTACGGCCAAGCATTATAGCAAGACTCCCGGACTCCCGGGCACACACCGTACACCCGTAACTCGCACAGTGAGATCAAAAATTTAGAGTTTACACAAGTCACTGTGCGT
The DNA here is from genome assembly GCA_958295665.1 of Tipula vernalis. Classification (NCBI taxonomy): domain Eukaryota; kingdom Metazoa; phylum Arthropoda; class Insecta; order Diptera; family Tipulidae; genus Tipula; species Tipula vernalis. The sequence continues at coordinate 78,326,988 of OY282560.1, read as the reverse complement.
TGACTAAACGATTTGAGACAGCACGTTATACAATATGCTGGAAAAATAGTGATGCTTTCAGATCTCTCCGGAAATTGTATTTAAGTTTAATTTAATTTTGTGTAATTAATTCGGTTTAATTAAAAATTCGGTAATATAATTTTTTTGTATTAAATTATTTAGCGATGTTTATGTGTGATAAAATTTTGTGAACTTATTTATATTGTAAGTAAAATTGTGATCTAGGAGAGTAGATATATCATAATAAATGGTATGCTGAAAGGGTTGCTGGTGAGTAATAATTAAATTAAAATATGTATTAAGTGTTTGTGCTGTTATAAGTGTGTTTTGTCTGTAGTGAATTAATAAAATGATGTTTGGAATTTAAACATGAAACAGAATTACTCATGTTTGAAATTTACATAACGGTACTGCTCAGGTATCGTTTGGCAGGTAATCTCATTCCACATACGTAAAAGCAATTAATGCATTGACATTAAATATTGATTTTGTAGTATAATGAAATTCTACGGTAAATATTTATTATTGGGAAATTCACTATCATGTAGTTGGATATATATTTTGATTGGTGTGTGTGTGTGTGTGTATATGTGTAAAAATGTTTAATAGGTAAGTTAAAGAAATGTATTCGCGTAAAAAATTCGTAAAAAGTTAACAAGTCAAGCGGCTCTTCTGTTTGGACCAAAAGTTCCCCGATATCTGTGCTGGCTACTGACGACCTGACTTATATTTTCCTAATAGGATGCACCAGAGCAAAGTGGGAATCACTGTTAACAGGTAAAAATGACTAATATACCATGAAAAATGTATCTTAGATGCGTTACTAAAAATTAAAGCGAGATGTTTTACCTTTACGATTTTAATTTACTGGTTGTTAATTAATTTGGTTTGATGCTGGGCCACACAGCAAATATGTGCGAAACATACATTCGCCTTAAAAAATATACCAAACTTAATCAAATTATTCAAGTAAATTAAAATTGTTATCATCTTTAATTAAAGTTCTTTATATTTTTCTACATAAGGTTTTCCTTTCAACCTTCATTAAAGTCACCGACTTCGCAAGGATTTTGGTCATAAAATGAGACTTGTAAATGTCCAGTGTTAGCTATATTTATAAACGTATTTAGAATATAAATATGATAACTATAAATAAAAATTAAAAAATCTATCTACAAAATTCCACAAAACTATTACATATTTCTGCATTTTACCAAAAACCAATGTTTCAGATTTTTGGAAAACACAGATAAACTGTTACATATACGAATTTTTTTCGGTAAATAATTAAAGATGGAAGGTGAAAAAGTGTCTTCGAAAATCTAATTTTAAACATGGAACTAATTTTTTTAAGGTCATAGTCACGATAGCCAACAAAGGTGTTACCACTTGTCACGAAAAATATCCTAAGTACCTTAAAAACAAATAGATGGCAAAATGGCAGTAATTCCAGCCATTGGAATAAAGGTCAAGACGGACTAATCATTTTTTTAGAATAAATAATTTTCACTGGTGTATAACGACGTTTCACAAGCACTGCCCCAATTTGAGAGGCCATAGTGCAAGATTGATTCCACTAAAGCAAAATATACCATTTTTAAAAGATTCTGGGGACAACACAAACGAAAAACATACATCTTAATAGAACAACCACGAGCTCAAGCCCTTAATATGTGCGTTCCAATTCGATTTCCTTCAATAATTATGCCTATGAGTCTGAAAACATCGACATTTTCTATCTGGAAGCAACCGTTCAAAGCACAACCTAAATTCCTCTCACAATCAAACTCAGCATTTTAGTTTTGTCGCTCAACAACAAATTATGAGCCATTAGCCATTTCGATACTAAATTTAAGTCTTGATTAATGTCAGCAATATTACCCATAAAACTATGAACAGAGTGCAATGGGAGAACTGCATAAGTTTTGTTGAAGGTTGCCGTTTATAAACTAGAAAGAGAAAAGTTCATAATACGGAGCCCTGCGCGACCCCTACATCAACGGATAGTTTATTACTAAAATGTAGATTTACTTTTACCACTTTAGTTCGACATTGCAAATAGAAATATAGCCACCTATGGATTACATGACGAAACCCACAGCAAAATCAGTTTCCTCAAAAGTGTGTAGTAATCATTTTGAATTGGTATCTTTGACTTTCGAGTCAATTAGACCTTTTTATTTTTATATAGAAACTATTTAATGGGAGATCTGGGCCCTATTGCATTAACTACTTATCACTAATTACTTATCAACTTATCGTAATTTTTGATAATTTTCTGTTGCACCAAATTGAAATTTGATAAGTATTTAATTGAGTTATAATAACTGATAAGCACTCACGTATCCAAATTCAGTTGCACCAATTCGCGAAGTGATAAACGACAAGTAATATTTTGATCCACAGACCCCAAAACTTCTAAACCATTCGATCTCGAACAACTAACAGATATTGTAACAGCAATTATAATTGACCAAAATCAAAAGCTCAATAATCATAGGAACGACACAGACAAAACGATAGACGACCAATATATGGCGAACCTCACAGACTTAGATAAAATCCCCGACATTGTAAAGTGTATCCGCGATTTCTCAGGACAACCGGGAGAATTTAGCTCGTGGAAAAAAAGCGTAGACAGGGTTTTACGGATCTATGAACACCTAATAGGCACGCCAAAGTATTATGGTATTTTAAACGTAATTAGAAATAAAATAGTAGGCCATGCCGATGTAGCTTTAGAATCCTACAACACTCCACTCAATTGGCAGAAAATCGCCAAATGTCTAACTCTGCATTATGCAGATAAGCGGGATCTGGGTACACTTGAGTACCAAATGATGACGCTGATACAAGGTAGCCAAACAATCCCCGAATTTTATCGAAGGGTTTACCAACACCTATCGTTGATATTAAATAAATTGTCCTGCATGGACATGGGACAAGAATCATTAACCAATTTAACGGAAAGTTATAGAGATAAGGCACTTGATACGTGCATTAGGGGTCTAAAAGGAGATCTACCGCGATTGCTCAGTATCAGAGAGCCGTCAGACCTACCCCAAGCATTACACTTATGCTTAAAGCTGCAAAATATGGATTATCGAGCGCAATATGCAAACAATAGTGCTCAAAACAGTCAACGGAAACCACCAGTTCCGCTATCTCCTTTCCACCGCAAGAACCACATTGCGATATCTAATGGACCACAACCATTCTATCCACATCTTCTACATAACCCACAGAATTCTTTCGAACGAAAAAATATATTCCAACCTAATAAATATCAATTTGGGTATCCAAACCCGAATTTCCCAAGATTAGCACAACAACCCTTTAGACCGCAATTCAGATATCCAAATTACCCATCAGGATATCCACCTAAACCATTACTAAAACCAACACCAATGTCAATAGACGGTAGCGGTCAATCAAAAAATGTGAATTTCATGAATCGGCCTCAAACAACCAACACCCTATGAAAAGACCGTTATTTAATTCATCACAACAAAATCATCCCCCAAACAAAGCGCAAAGAGTATACCACTACGAACAGTTCGTAGAAGACCCAGCCTTACAACAGTATCAAGAGGAATTGGCTGAATACGATTCACAGCAAGAACAAACCCTCGTCGAATACACCAACTCAGAAGCTATACCTGAACCGAACGAAGACAATACCATGGAAAGTTATGACGATCACGAGACGCCAGAACAATTAGACGATATCAATTTTTTAGATTAAAAAGCTCTTCGCTCCCTTCCTTAGAACACCAAGCGAAGAGCGGCAAAATTGTCAAATTCTTAATAGATACAGGGTCAAACAAAAATTACATACAACCTCAATACGTTCGTAATCCCATCTTAAATGAAAAACCATTTATAGCAAACTCAGTAGCAGGGTTCAGTAGCAGCATAAAAATCACCCATCATGCTATGATTAGCCTTTTTGGTCCGGATAGAAAACTAAAATTTTTCATTCTTCCCAGCCTCAAATCATAGGAGGCATAATTGGTAACGATAGCCTAAAAGAACTCAATGCCACCATTCATACAAGTAGAGGACTTATGATTATTTATCCCAATATCAGGATTCCACTTAAACAGCATATATCGGATTCTGTGAACAATATAAATTTAAGAGTATCACATCTCAACCCGATACAAAAAGGGATTTTAGACAAAATTATAGGCGACAACCCTAACTTATTCGCCGACCCAGAAGAGAAATTAACGTTTACCACAACAGAAAAGGGAGAAATTAGAACCAATAGCACAGAACCAGTTTACTTTAGACCCTATCCTTACCCTGTATGTCTTAAAGGCGAAGTAGAAAAACAAATCGATCAGTTATTGACAGACGGAGTAATTAGGCCATCTAAATCACCATATAACTCCCCGGTTTGGGTCGTACCAAAAAAAGAGGACGCGTCGGGAGAGAAAAAATATAGGATGGTTATCGATTACCGTAAATTAAATGCGATAACAATCTCGGATAAATATCCAATTCCGGAGATAAATGAGATCTTGTAAAACCTCGGTGAAAATAAATTATTCACCATAATAGACTTAAAGAGCGGCTTCCATCAAATTCCACTCAGAGAGTCAGACATCGAGAAAACAGCTTTCTCGGTCTATTACGGTAATACGAATTTACCCGACTTCCATTCGGCCTGAAAAATGCGCCATCTATTTTTCAACGCGCCCTGGATGATATCCTGCGCGAACATATAGAAAAACGCTGCTATGTCTATATTGATGACATAGTCATATTTGGGAAAAACGAAAAGGAACATTTCGAGAACATAAAGGTAATCTTCAATGTTCTGGAAAAGGCTAACCTTAAAATTCAACTAGACAAGTGTGAATTCCTACGAGATGAAGTTGAGTTTCTAGGCTTCATCATCACCAAAGACGGAATTAAAACAAACAAGAAAAATGTGAAGGCCATAACGGAATTCCCTACACCAAAGACAGTGAAAGAACTTAGATCCTTCCTAGGAATGGCTGGATTTTACCGCCGTTTCATCAAGGATTACGCCAAACTAGCGAAACCCCTGACTTCACTCTTAAGAGGGGAAGATGGACATGTGTCCAAAACTGCTTCAAGAACTAAACAAGTGAATTTCACTAATGAACAAATTTGCGCCTTCAATAAAATTAAAAGTTCCCTCATTTCAAACGAGGTCATATTATCGTTCCCTGATTTTCATAATAAATTCCAACTGACCACAGATGCTTCCAACTTCGCACTAGGTGCAGTACTTTCTCAAAACGGAAGACCAATTACATTCCTGTCTAGGACCCTAGACAAAACAGAGGAAAACTATGCAGCCAACGAAAAAGAAATGCTGGCAATTATTTGGTCCCTAACTACACTAAGGAATTTCCTTTACGGAAGTAAGAAAGTAGAAATTTTTACGGATCATCAGCTTTTGACATTCGCCCTCAGTAATAAGAATAATAACTCTAAGATGAAGAGGTGGAAGGCTATATTGGAAGAGTATAATTTTGAACTTAAATACAAGCCAGGAAGAACGAATGTAGAAGCGGATGCTCTCTCAAGACCGACAATCCCCACTGAAACGAATACAGTGACCTCAACGCAACATAGCGACGAAAGTTCCGCACACGATCTAATCCCTACAATTGAAACTCCTATTAATGTTTTCCGAAATCAACTAATACTAAAAATAGACGAAGAAGACTCGTATCAGATTCAAACCCCTTTTCCAAATTATGTACGACACACTATAACCAAACCAAATTTCACTTCCGCTGATATAATAAATATATTTAAGAGATACTTAAACCCCAACACAATAAATGGTCCAAATACAACTGAGAGAATTATGGGAATAATTCAAGAAGTGTATCCAATACACTTTAGAAATTACAAAATACGCTACACTCGTAGAATAGTAACAGACATCATAAGTGAAGAGGAGCAAGACGATAAAATTCTAACAACACATAGAAGAGCTCATCGTAATGCCGAAGAAAAATAGGGAACAAATCATCCAAAAACTACTATTTTCCAAGGATGAGCAAGAAGATAAAATTTCTGGTAAAACAGTGTGCCACTTGTAAAGAAAGTAAATACGATGGGCACCCGAATAAACAAGAAATTACCCCCACACCTATTCCCAACTATCCGGGACATACTATTCACATAGATATCTACTCCACTGAGAACCAGTTAGTCCTCACAGCCATAGACAAATTAACAAAATTTGCTACTTGTAAGCCAATCAGATCCAAGGCAATCAGAGATATTTTATTTTCCTTTAGGGTACCCGAAGTGGTCTTACTCGACAACGAACCATCACTTAGTTCAAGTACAATCACATCCATGATGGAAGATTCCCTAAAAATTAAAGTATTCAAGGTTCCTCCCTACAAGAGCGAAGTGAACGGCCAAATTGAGAGATTCCACTCAACTCTCTCAGAAATCATGAGATGCCTCAAGACAGATGGAATCGAACGATCATTCGTGGAATTACTCGAAAGAGCGGTAAACGAATATAATCACTCGATACACTCGACCACCAAGAGAAAACCTGTAGAGCTATTTTTCGGACGAAGTCCAAACATTTCTCCAGAAGAATTCGAGCAAGCACGCCTCAACAGTATAGAAAGGTTAGTACAAAAACAAGAACAGGAAATAGCGTACCATAACAAGAAACGTAAACCGATAAAAGAGTACCAACCAGGACAATCTATTTACGTAAGAAAAAACATTAGATTAGGGTCAAAACTAACAGCTAGATATAAACAAGAAATAGTTAAAGAAAACCAAAATACTACTGTAATAACTGAGTCAGGAAGATTAGTACATAAAAGTAACATTAAACCGTAACGCTATTCCAATTACAGATAAGCGACACGCGCTATTTACGCTGAAATACAGATGCTAGATTATTCGAATTCCCAAATTATTTCCATCCATAATAGGAAAGGTAAAATACAACAAGGAAATTTTAAATTGATCCATGTAATAGAGTTAGAGAACCACCAAAACTTTATTGATAGAATGCAAACAATACTGAACCAAGAAATCACGACAGTACATCCACTATACCCATACCTAACTCACGAGCTCACCAACCTGCAATCATTACTTGACGGACTGAAACCCCATAAGAACAAACGATCCCTAAATTTTATAGGTACCACCTGGAAAAGGATCGCCGGGACTCCAGACCATGAGGACTTCGAAATTATTAAAAATAAAATCAATAATGTCTTAGAAAATAATAACAAACAAGTCATTATTAATCAATTATATAACGATAGGATTAACAATATCACGAAAATGGCAAACGAAATCACTAACGCCATTCATAAAGAAAATAGATTAACAGATCAATTGGCACTAAATATCCAGTATAAATTAAGGTTAATGAAAGAGGAAATAATTAATATTAAATACGCCATCCATTGGGCCAAAGCAGGTGTGATAAACTCTCTCGTTTTATCAGACTCTGAAATTAAATTAGCTTTACAGACAATTGAGAAAGAAAATTTGCCATATGCAACTCCGCAAGAAGCTTTAGATTTCGCAAATATTAAAATTATCACCAATAAATTATGTCTCCTTTAGATTATTTACATTCCTCTAACAACCATTGAACTTTACGATAGATTATTATTAAAAGCAGTCAAGAAAAATCAAAAGGTCATTGAGATCGAATATGAACATATCTTTAGAAACCATGACAAAGTTTATGGCATTACTAATAATTGTAAGACAATCAATTCATTATCAATCTGTAACCAAAAAAATGTATTAGATATAAGTAACACCTCATGCCTGCCAAACTTGCTCAATAGTCGTCCGTCAAAATGCAACCAAACTAATAGCCAACACATACTAGACATCGAAGAGGTATCGGAAGGCCTCATCTTACTAAATCAATACGATGGGAAATTCTCATTAACAACGAAATGCAGAAGCTGAATGGGACATACCTAATAAAATTTTCCAATTCAAGTCTAACCATTGGTAACCTGAAATACATTGCCAACGAAAAATCAACAGTTCAAGCGCTTCCAGCAATCCTACAACCTACACCTGAAGAAGATGAATATAGGGAAATACTATCAATACAGTTGATGAAAGATCTAAATATTAATAACACGAAAACGATTGAACTCCTTCAACAAGAAACATTTCTCCAGCATTCCATGGGCATCAGCTTATCTTCTATAAGCATTATCATCACGATACTCATTATTGTCGCCATATTAAAAAGAAAGAGAACATTGCGAATTACCAATTCTATCAATCACGAAGTATTAGACGAAGTAAACCATCAACATGCAAAAGAAGCTACAAGAAACGATGACGTTCAACAACATACAACAACCGATTTTTCCAAGGTAGCAGGTACAGTTCCTCCCAGAAGAAAATTTTACGAAACGCCATTATTCTAAAGGTCAAATGGGACATTTGAATTTAAGAGGGGAAGAGTTAACACATCAAACTTCATGGTTCCCACATTTATGCGAGGGATCATATTCCTCTGTCTGGAGATAACGACCATCGCGCGTTCCATTTAATATTATTGCAACTCAGCACATTCTTTTAAGTGCAGTTGCTAGTTATTAATTTAATTACATTAAGAAATCAGTTGTAATCCAAAAGTAGTTTAAGTTAGATGTTTAAGTTATTAAAAGTGTTATAAATTAAATAAACTGATTATAAATAAATAAATAAAAAAATAAAGAAAAGAAAAAAATCAGAAATTGATTTTTTTTTATATAAATTAAATAATAAATCATTAACTTATAAATATATATATATATATATATATATATATATATATATATATATATATATATATATATATATATATATATATATATATATATATATATATATATATATATATATATATATATACATTATATTTATTTATTTTAAATTTTTTTTTTCATGGCCCATCAACACATGAAGGTTTTTCTGGCCCTTTACATTTTTTTTTTTATTTAATGAGCGTGCCATCTTACTAAACCAAACTTTACTAATATATGTAGGTAGACTAATGAAAATAAATTGTTTACGTTTAAGTACTGTTCAAAAATTATTTACAGTTAGAAAAGAGATTTTATTTTAAAAGCAACAAAAAAAATGTTTTACAATTGATTCTAAAACCTGAAATAAGAACACTCAATTGAGAAACGTTTCTCTTCATATATTATTTACACATGCAAAATTGTTGTTGTTGTGGAAAGCACATTATTTTTCAAAGAATATCCCATTTATAGTAATTTTATATAGATCATTACCACTTATCACAAAAATTTGATAATTTGTCAATTGATAAGTTATAGACATTCTGATGTGCAACGCTTATTACTTATCCTTATCAAAATTTGATAAGTTTTCAAATTGTTAAGTGAGTGAGATTTTGTTGCTTTTGGTGAAACATTATCAAAAAAACTAACTTATGATAAGTTGATAAGTAATAAGTGATAAGTAGTTGGTGCAATAGGGCCCTGTTATTACAAAAGCCCAACAAAGAAACTGTTTTGGACTGTGGCTTGTAGTTTTTTTTTTTAATGTGCACTCTATTATGAATGAACTAAGACTCAAAATGGGATGTACCAAAATTTCATATGATTAAATAAATAAATAAAATCTACTCTATCAAAAGTTTTTGTCAAGTCAATGAACAACGCAGCGACCTTATATGATTGGTCTATATTCTATCTCACCCGTTTCAAAAACGGCAAAATAGCTTGTTCCGTACTCCTGTTTTCTCTAAAACCATATTGATGAGGGGGCAGAAAAAAGAACTTATTTAAAAAATTGGTAAACCTTCATTTCTTTGCTTTCTCAAATATTTTCGAGAAAAGATTTATTAAGAAGAAGATTTATTTTTAAAGGCATTAATTATCAGGTATAATACTCCAGGATAAATTAAATTTAAATAAAAACTATTTATTGTATCAGGAATATCAGAAATTAACCGTTGCTTATCAGCTAAAGCCATTTTTATAACACAGCCAATTTGTTAAGTTCGTTAGCGAATTACGAATTATTTACGAATAAGACTTAACAGGGGCCCTATTCTCGAATTCCACATCCATTTTCCACATATGGACATCTGTCAAAATTCCTAAAAATTGAAATTTTTCGGTACTAAGGGAATATTTCCGAATGGGTATAAGCAGGTGGAAGAAATTCCCCATATAGGAAAATGTCCATGTCCCTTGTGTTTTATATACGAATTACAATTTCCGAACGTTTTGATGAATTTTGACAGATGTCCGCATGTGGAAAATGGATGTGGAATTCGAGAATAGAGCCCCAGGTATTTGAACATCAACGGCTTCTTTGCAAAAAATTACCAAACGCTGTCACAGTATCCAAGAATAAATCATGAGATCCCAGGTTAGTGTTATGGTTCGGGTATAATATGGTATGAGCTCCTGAATAAATACGCAGAATTTGTAGGAGCTAGAAGAATTTTATCTAAGCAGTGCTAAACCGTCTAATGTTTCTTTCTTCGTATTAACTGATATTAAGTAAGGTAGAAAAGATCTTTCCAATTAGAAGGCGTGATTCAAGTTAAAATAATTAGCTTTAAATTTATTTATTTTGGTTTTCATTTATTTCGAAAAAGGTTCCATACCATTGGAAATTGGATTAATTTATTTTTGTATAAAATTGTTTCATTTAAAAGCCAAAATCGACGAAAAACTACAGGTAACCCTTTTGTAATTATTATTAGGAAAAATTTGTTTATTAGTTCTCTTCACAATTTTTTTTAATAATTGATGCAATTTTTTGAATTTGTTTACAAGAAAATGTATCTTTTAACCCCATGAAAAAATTTTGTTAAACAATTTAAACGCCACAACCGCAAAAGTATAACTCACGCTAATAAAATATTAATGTAAGATGATGTGTTTGTTACAACAAAAAGAACAACAAGTGAAATTAAAATAGCGACAGACTCACAGAGTAAACTTATAATAAATTAAAATTAAAATTATATATTTAGTGCCAAAAAGTAAAGTCCAGGAATTAAGAATTTTAACATTGAAAATGTTTTACGGACCGCTATCTATATAATTTGGTCACGAAAAAGCGTTACGTTTTTATATAAAAATAATATTTTTTTGTTTTGTTTTGTTAGTTTGCTTGCCACATATTATGCCGCATACTCGAAAAAAAAATCAGTAAGCGGCATTACACGTAAATAAAAATGTTGTTTTTGTTTTGTGTAAAATTTGTTTAAATATCAAAATAATATTTTGTTTTGTTAGTTTGTGTAAGATCTTGCTACGTATTACAAGTAAATAAAAATTTTGTTTTGTTAGTTGTGTAAATTGCTATACGTACGAGATGGCTCCTCTTACTTCCGCCCAACGACAAGCCAATTATCGTAAGAGAAAGCGTGAGCATTTAAATGTTTCTATTGGTTCCAGTTCTGCTTCTACAGCGGCAGAGCGTCAAGCGGCTTGTAGAAAACGGAAACGAGAGCAAACTATTACGATTAATTTAGAATCTAAATGGAATATGGAGTTTAAAAAGATATTTGCAGATAATGGTTTCGGCTTCGTGTGCAATGTATGCGATCGTTTGTGGTACAAAAATGATTTATCACGAATTTCATCTAAATCATATGCCTTAATTCAGAAAGAATTTCCTTATGATAAGAATATGATGGCTTGTAGTACATGTAAATCATCGATTGATAAGCATAAAATTCCACAATTATCGAGTTCCAATGGATTTAAATATCCTGAATATCCAAATCATCTACCGGATTTGGGTGTAATTGCTGAACGGCTGGTATCACCTAGATTACCTTTCATGCAAATTAGACGTTTACGGTATCAACAGGGCACCTATAAAATTATCGGACAAGTGATAAATGTTCCTGTTGATGTAAATAATATGGTGAATATGCTTCCTAGAGCATTAGATGATGATTTTACTATTAATGTAAATATAAAGCGACATGTTCTACATAAATCTTCCTACATCGAAGGATTTGTAAACAAAGACACGGTTAAAAAATGGTTAAATTACCTTATTAATAAACCGTTGTACGTGCATCACAATATACAGATTGATGAACATTTTTTTTTTACAATCAATTGCATCTAAGGACGTCGATGTATTAGAACCATTGGAATTTGATGATGCTCAAGAAAATGTATTAGGTCAACAGCATACTTTATTTTGGAGTGAAGAAAAGCCATTAAGTCTATTGTATGATCAATATGCTGAAGAGTTATCATTTCCTAAAATTTATTTGGGATATCCTCGTGTCTTTAAATCAGATGTGAATGTTACACCTTTCATGATGGCCACATCTGAAATTCGACGACGAGATCGTCGTGGTGTAACCCCACACCATATAATATACATGGCAATGAAGAATTTGCGAATTCGTTTGAGTGATGGATTGTATTTAGCTTTTCGAGCCTCTGATATGGAACATACGACTAGAAAGATGATAGAGGATAAAGATTACATAGAATCGTGTATTGATACAAATTTATCGTTCATGAAAAGTATTCCAAACTCAGCTCAATATTGAATTGAACGAAAGAGAAGTTTATTTGCTATGATGCGACAATTAGGAAAACCAACGATGTTTTTAACACTTAGTGCATCTGAAGTAAAGTGGGATGATTTAATACGATTGTTGCATCGATTAAAATATCATCGAGAAGCAGATAATGTTGAATCATTGAGTGCCATGGCTCGAGCTTCTCTTGTAAATGAAGATCCGGTTATGTGTAATTTATATTTTAACAAATTAGTTGATGTGCTGATGGCTATGCTTCAGCTAAAGAAAAATGGTCCTTTTGGTGATAACTATGTCGTTGATTACTTTAAACGAATTGAATTTCAACATCGTGGTAGTGCACACGCTCATATTCTATTGTGGTTGAATAATGCTCCCGATGAAATAGTTGGTGCAGATATGTCGGAAAGTATTAAATTGATTGATCGTTTGGTGTCCGTTGATAAAAATCATTTATCACCTAAGTTTATAGATTCTCAGACACATCGACATAATTTTACTTGTTATAAAAAAAATACTACAATTTGTAGATTTCACGCTCCATTCTTTCCTATGGTTCGCACTGAAGTACTGCTGCCTTTAACTACTAATGATGGGCGTAGTAAAGATTTAAAGAGAATAAGATTTAATCAATTAAAACAAAATTTAAAAAATGAGTCGTATGATAGTATCGAGCAGTTTTGGAGTAAAAATGGAATATTAAATGAAGGACAGTATTATTCGATAATACAATCAGGTTTATCAAGACCAATGATGTTTCCTCAGCGAGATATAAAAAATATATGGACCAATAATTTTAATCCTTGGTTAGCTTCGATCTTACGGTCAAACATGGATTTACAGTATATTCTAGAAGAATATTCGTGTGCCGCGTATGTGGCCGATTATATAAATAAAACAAATCGTGGTATTAGTAATTTACATAGAAAGTTGTTACAAATGCAAGATGAACATCCCGAAAAGGATTATGCTAAGATATTAATATCCATTGGAATAGAAGTTTTAAATTCCGTCTAAATGAGTGCTCAAGAGGCAGCCTGGTTTCTATTGAGGTTACCTATGTCTAAAACTAGTAGAAATATTGAATTTATTACAACATCTTGGCCACAGGATAGGTTAAAAGTTAGAAAAACTAAAGAACAATTGGATCGAGAAATGATTGAACAAGAATATGGATACTGTATTGATTTTGTATCACTTTGGACAAAACGTCCGAGTGGTGAATATTACATGAGAAAACAAGCTAAAATCGTTCGTTGGATTGACTATGATGTTGATAAAGACTATGATAATTACAGACGAGAGATGGTTTTATTATTCCATTCATTTAGAAATGAATAGGATGATTTATTGAGCGGTGAAAAGTACAAACAAATATATCTAGAAAATGAACAACAGCTGTTAAAATTAACCAACCTTAAAAATTTGTCGAGAGATGAATCAACTTGAAGATGAAGAAGTCTTAAAGTCCGATATTGTGGATGATGTAAACATAAATCGTCTTGTTGATTATGATATGGATGGATGATCGCAAACACACCAAATAACGACGATATAAAAAATTTACAAATGGATAGAATTGGTATCGTAGCAAAGCGAGAAAATGTTCTTAACCACGTGGATTATTATTCTATGATTCGACTTACAAATAAAGAACAACGCGAATTAATTTTACAGGCGATTTATCGTTTACATGATTCGGATAGTGATCCAATACAAATACTCTTTAGTGGTCCTGCTGGTTGTGGCAAGACGTTTACATTAAAAGCATTGATGGAAACATACAATCGATTTTTATAGCAGCATAATGCTATATATAATGCCTACATATCTTGTGCATCCACTGGTAAAGCTGCAGTGGCTATTGGCGGACAGACCGTTCACTCAGTATTTAAAATTACAATTTCGAAAAGAGACTCTGGTTTTACTTATCAAAATTTACAAATGTATCGATCTACTTTTCGTAATATTTGTATTGTATTTATTGACGAAGTCAGTATGATTGGAGCAGAATTATTAAACACGTTAAATTCTAAATTACAACAAGTTACCAGTGAATTCGATAAGCCATTTGGTGGAATGAATATCGTTTTTTGTGGAGATCTGCGACAGTTACCACCTGTTCGTGCTACGCCAATATATCGACGTCCGAAAGCAGTATTTGGTGGGGATATCTTGTGGCGTCAAATTAAGTATTTCCCATTACTTAAGGTTGTTCGACAGAGCGATGTTTTATTCAGTTCGATACTTACTAAAATCGGTAATGGAGATAGTCTTTCTGCTGAAGAGTTGAGCATTATCGAAAGTCGATTTGTAAAAATCGAAGAAATTCAAGATATTTGTTCCGACGGTATACGTTTATTCTTTCGGAATATTGACGTATCATCATACAATAGAGCTAGTTTCCAAAGTGAGACTACAGTTGAGCATGCCGCTACCGATACCTATGTAAATTATACCGATACTACACAGAGAGATCATTTTCGGGAAAAGGTACACAAAATGTCATACAACGAAACGGGTGGTCTATCATATTATTTAAAATTACTGTTGGGGAAACCTTACATGATAACCACAAATGTTAATGTTGTTGATGGTTTAGCCAATGGTGCTATAGGATATCTTCGTTTTATTGAATATCAGCCAGACAATACTATTCATCGTCTGTGGTTAGAATTTACAGACCCAAGAATTGGTCGTGCTCTTAGATTAAAATATAAAGTTCATATTCAAGAAAATGTTGAGTTAAAAAACTCGTGGACACCCGTTATTAAGCGTAGTGCTACGATTACATTACGAAATAAACAGTTGAAGGTTAAACGAATTCAATTTCCTCTAATCGAAAGTGCTGCTATGTTGCGCTTTCAAGAGTTACGGATCTAAGTGGATTATATTTAACTAATATGGAGAATGATTTCAAGTTTTATCATTCGAACCGTTCAAAAAATTCAGATTTGCGGCGAGAGATGTCTAGATTAGAGACGACGCCATTGGATACTGTGACGAAACGGTGTGAACAGCACATTATGAATGCCGATGCTAGCACCGCGCTTGTTAATGCGCAAAGTTTACATGCACACAACAAAGATATAACGACGGATAATGTTTTAAATAAAATTGTGATCATTCTTTGTACCGAAACTTGGATGGATGATGATAACGTGGTTGAACTGGATGGATTCCAATGTAAAAATTTTCGGAAACGTAAACGAGTTCGAGCTGGAGGAGTCGCGATTTATAAAAATAATAATTCGCCCCTATCGGTAGATGAACATATTCTTCATATGAATGATCATATACTGGGTAGTAGCCGTTCTACTATGCCTGAAATTGGAGATATATGTGCAGTAGAAGTCGTAATTCGTGGCCAAAGGTGTATTATGGTATCTGTGTATTTGAGCTCAAATACTTGTATGGCAGATATTCGAGCATTTCTTGCAATGAATTTGGGAGCATATACAAGAAAGTTCACAGGAGTGTTTCCGGATATCATACGATTTAATTTGACCGATTTGCCTATGATAGTGGCAGGTGATTTTAATTTAGATATTAAAAAGAAAGAAAACGAAGAGTTTGTGAATTTCATGAAAAATTACTTGGAGATTGATCTTTGTTATACAAAATCTTTATCGACAACAAAGAATAATACGTGTATCGATTTAATGTTCTCAAGAAATTGTGAGGGAGTGGATTATATGAAATATGTTAGTTATTTTAGTTATCATGACCCTACACTTGCGGTGATTAAAGTATCAAAAATGAAAATAAATAAAAAATTATACTAACTACACATCTTTGTAAGTTATCTTAATTTTTAATTTATATGTACTCGTATGCCTATGTTTAACTTTTTGTTACAATTTTTGCAACTTATATTTTTTACTTTCTTGGGTGCTTTAATAAAAATAGTATCCCGATGATGAGCATTTAGCTCGAAATATCGATAATTCAAAATTTTTTTATTAAATTCTAATATGAATTTCAACTAGTAGGAACAATTTATTTTGAGTTAATATAATTAAACAAAACAAAAAAAAAAGAAGAAACGATACTCTTTCCTTAATGTCATTAAAAGTATTCAAAACTTTTATTAAGTTTGGAACAAGTTTGCAATATCACTTACCTTATTATTTATAAACACCAGCATCACAATACACATAATAATTGTCACTTTTATAAAATAATTAAAACTACGGTAAAAATCTAGCCCGATATACAAATGTGTATATTTAAAATCATTAGCACAATTCACTTATTTTCACACTTATTATATGTAGCACAATCACTTAAATATTTTAACTATCACATTTCAATTACGACTAATTTATGGGCCACAAATATTCGACAAAGCACGTTAGGTTTTTATTTTTTTTAGTTTAATTTCATACGGTAAGTCCCGTATTAAAACCTGAAATGATCAGTGAATACAGTGGGATACATAAAATATTTGTGTGTACAATAGGTTAAATAAGCAAATCAAAGGCTATAAAAAGAATTTATGGGTGTAACGTGAAAATCTTGTACAAGAGAAAAATTCCGGAAAATTTGCTACATTTTCCGTAAAAATTTTGCCATTTTAAATTTTTTTTTTTTTGTTTCTTTTCAAAATATGTTAAAACGATATGAGTGTGAAGTTCCTAACGAATAACAAAATATAAGCATGTCCATATCAAAAAGTATACTGTTAATATAGAAATCCGTTAATCACCTTTTATTTAATACCAAAGAATTGATTTAAAATAATTTTTGGATCGCATCAAAGTCTGAACGATATTCTTTGTCACCGACATTCGGTAAGTTAAAGGCGAAAACACCGTTGTGGCAGATACCTTATCACGAGCTGAAGAAAGTCAATTGTATATACAGGTAACCCCCGCTTAACACGGTAGTTTGGTTCCATATAAATGCGATACTCAGAATTCATACAATTAATGTGGTTTGGTTCTCAAATATAGCTAAATTCTCCATAAAATATTGAAACATTGAATTTATACTGTAAGTTTTTTATTTTTTAGAAAGTACATATAAATTAAATAAAAACTAAAATAAACAACTTTAAAGAATTCAAATTTCTTATAGAAATGTTTTAGGAAATAAACTTTACAAAATCTACATATAAATATTCATTTATGTAGTGTGGTTAAAAATTAGCACATTTCACCCCAATCGCTCACACTGCTACTTTCGTCATTTTCATTTTCGATCCTATCTCTGCGAAGGAACTGTGTGATGGTAGCCTGAGTATGTGTCCTTTTAAAATGGAGGTTTTCTTCACTGAAACAACTTTGGAGGTCGTCTTTTTGTTTTCTTTTACCGATTTTTATAAATTCCGTAATCAGAGGCTGCCTTTTTTTTGCTGTCCAGTCTAGGCATTAAGCGCAAAATTTTAGTGGAAAAATAAAATCGACCAAATTTCTTGTAAATTGCTATAAAAACGTACGCCCATCATTGAACTAATTGTTTCTTTGCTGCAGACGTATGTCGCTGCTTATATATTTTGTATTTATGTTTGACATTTCGATTTTTTAGCAGTTTTGTGTTATTTGACAAACAAAATTTAAAATTGTACAATAATAAAAATTTGTCTACAATAATATATTGTAAATAACTAAATATTTAAATTAATAAAAAATAGTTTATTAGTCTTATATAATTATTTTCATTAGAAAAATGAGTGTAGTTGCTTTGGCCGCCTTACATTACGAGAATACTCATCATATAAGAATTTTACGTAAAAGGATGAGGGATACGATGAACCCATTTGATATTCCAGAAAAACGGTAAGATTTATGATAAAGGCATTACCTCAGGCACAAACCGGCATTTCAAGCCGTTAAATCCAATATTTGTTTAATTTGCATGTTTTTTTGCGTCTGTCAAAATATAAAATTTGGGATTTTCAATGATAAATATGTTTGTTTAAAAGTTTTTCTTAAAATAATGTGATACTTATACATTTTAACTAGTTTTCATATTGCTTAGTGAAATAATTGTGTCAAAAATTGGATTTGACGGATTGAACGGCCGGTTTGCCGTTTGTGTAAGGGGCATTGCCTTAAGTTTTACTGTTATATTTAGGAAATATGATTAAAATTATTATTTTTTCTATTTTAGATTCATGGAAATGTATAGACTTCCAATAAACCTGTTGATAGATTTTATTGAGGAAGTGAAAGATTTTGCTAACCTAAGTGACACCCAACAAAAAATTCCTATTCATTTAGAGGTATGTAGGTAATTAATTTATTTATTGTTTTGTTGTAAAATTAAATAATTGTTTCTGCCATTTAAGATATTAGCTGTCCTAAATTTTTTGGCAAGTGGCAGTTACCAGAAGAGAGTCGGAAGAAGAGCCCAAAGCCAATAAAATTTTTTTCAAGTTAGTTAGTTAGTTGTTAGATTAAGAATATAAAATGTTTGCATTACAGCTCCACTCATGACAGCTACATATGGGGATGTAGTCAATGTTTTGCATTTTTGCAATTGCGATACCGACAAGGTGAAAGACGGGAATGGTTATTGGGTAACGCAATTTATTCCGTATATCTAAATGTTACAGTTAAAATAACAAAATGTTTATAGGTGATAGTGGGTATCCTTTGCAACCGTTTCTTATGACGAACATCAAAAATCCCAGGACACAAGAAGAGCGGCATTACAACCAGCTGCATTGCAAAATTCGTTGCAAAATAGAGCGCTGCATTGGTTTATTGAAGAATCGGTTTCGGTAATTACATTTGTATACAATTTTATATCTAGAAAAAAATTAATTTTTTAAACAAATTGCAGATGTAACTTGGGTGAACGTAAATTACGCTATGAGCCGCGAATTGCCACCAACATAATTATTTCCTGCGTTGTTCTAGTGAATAATCGTATTCCACACGCGGAATTCAACACACCAGTACGAGAAGGATTGGAGAGCCGAAATAATCAAAGGGGGGGGGGGTTCTTTATTCATTGCTGGGCAACAAAACCGTGATTGGCTTTTGAATAATCTAGGCCATAGAATTTAAGAATATCAGGTAAGTATAAACTTAAATTAAGCTTTAAGGTGCCTTTGAATTTCGTATTGCTCGGTCTTATTTTTCTTAATTTATTTTAGAATTAAATTTTTATTTTTTTCGATATTTTACTTTTTATTATAAACTGTATTTTCGCCAATATTAATATAAAAAATTTAATTCCGCAAAATGTGTATGGAATGCATCTTTTGCATTAACCAAGGGATTCGTCCCTTTTTTATTCTTTTAATTTTAGGGTTTTCAAGGCATGTAATTTCATGAAGACGTTTATTTTTTAATTTTTTTAAATACTCTCTTGGTCAGGGTTTTCTACAGTTTTCCCTGACCGTAATGCATTGATCGGAAGCATATAGCCGGTAAATCGAATTTTCTCTCTTTGAATATGCTTCGAGTATCAATGGATTAAAGGAATCTGAGAGAGTTATCCAAAGTCGGCTGTAGCCGCCAAAATGCAATAAATATTACAATTTGCTTATTTGTATGTTTGATATTAAGAGGTTTTGAATTTAAAAAAAATGAAATAAATTTAATAATATGACTAATTTCTTATTTCCGTTAATTGAATTTCTTCTTAAAGCCGAATTGATTTTTGGGTGGTTTCTATTTTTGGTGTCATTGTTTATTGCAGTTTGCAGGATAAGTAGCAACGTTAAACTAAATACATTACTTTTCAACTAAAAAAAAAATTCCATTTTTTAATAAAGGCATTATAAGTTATAGGTAGTTACAAAAAAGAATTCATATTCTTAACGTATGTTATATTTTATTATTATATTATTATTGTACATTTAGGTTTTATTATTTATTGACAATAATAATAAATTAGATTTTCCCAATAATTTGTTTGTTTCATTTGAAGTTTTAATTAATTCTTCCTGATTTTTTTATAATTTTCTCATTTTGTTGAATAATAATCCTTTGTTGCTTATTTTGCTCTTCTTGGAGTCGAAGGGACCTCGGGATTGAATCCATTATAGTTGGATTCTGAAACTGATATTTTAGGAGATACTACTATAAGGACACTGTTTCATTGATTACTTACTCTTGGTCTACTATGTTGACCCCGAACTCGACGTGGGCGAAGTGTATTGGGACTTCTACTTACTTGCAGGAGGCGTGTTAATGTTTAAGGAATGTGGAGTGCTATTTACAGGTGGTGTGTGGACCGACTGTATTTCTACTCGTAATGGTGATGAATATCCTTGCAAATATTCTGCCGGTTCTATAAATAGTTCCACTACTTGTCCTCGAGTTTCGTGAAAGGATGGAGAAGCTAACTGAATTGTAAAAATTTAACTATTATTGTTAATATGGATTAATCAATTTCCCCCAAAATTAATATTATTATATGCTGGAACTACTTACTGGAATGGTTGAAGTTATATTTATTCTCGAAGTTAACGGCTGTGGTATTTGAGGGCTAATAGGCGGTTCGTTCATCCTTGAAGTGGACGGCTGTGGTGACTGAGCTCGGATAGGCGGTGAAGGAGACTGTAATAAAATTACCTAAATTAAATAAAAGTATTTACAAAACAAATGTATGTATTTGTTTACTATTAAATTAAAGCCACACTCAACTTCTGCATGTCCATCTAACAATTCTAGCTTACACATATTAATGATCCTCCAGTCGCTCTCCGTTATTTCGGTAGCATCGCTTTCGTCAACGTACTCATTTTCTAGCGGTCCCGTTCCAGTGCAATTCTTGTGGTTCCGGATCATTTTTAGCTTTTCTTTGACTTTATATTTTAAACTATTCCATGTCTAAAATAAAAATAAAATAATTTTTTTTTAACAATTTAAATTATAATAAAAATTTTAAATTATACTTTAAGCCATTGTTCAGCAATCTTTGAAATCGGTCCAACTACGTTGACTGAATCTGTTATTATAAGCCAAGTGGCTTTTTTATCGTTGGCCCCGCGAGCTGTTGCATGTTTTCCTACAATGAGAAACAATAAAATTTGAATTTATAAAGCAATTTGCCGTTGCATATGGCTGACATTTTTTGTTAAATTTACCTTGAATAAATTCAAGATGCTCCTCTACCAAATCAATAAGTGCATCTTTCTGGCGATTTCCTAACCGGTTCGCTTTCGACTAAAAATTTATTTAATACACTTTATTAAAATAAATTAAAATAAATGTGTATGTTTATTGTATGTAAAATACTTGTTTCTATACAAGTATTTTGTTCTTAACAAAACGAAACTTACCATATTTTGTACTATTATCTTCACCTTTATATTATAATTATATGCTAAACGTTTTTGTTATATTTTTAAATAATTAGTTTAATTTTACTTATAATGTGTAGAAAACTTTCACGAATATTGTATAAAATTTAAAATTTTCAAAAAAATATCCACTGAAATATTCAACGGCTATGTAATTCTCTTTAGAGATACCTTCGTATGTTACACTAAAAAAAATTTCGTATGAAAATTTTTTCTAGCAGTTTTGGCTGCGTGCAGTTTTTCTCTTAAAAATTTTTTTCGTATGACGGCTTTTTTTTTCCACTAAAATTTGCGCTTAATTCCTCTACAGTTCTTTCTGAATTTCCTTGTATGGTGCTAGAGAATTTTCCAATTCCCGTTCAAACTTTAAACTCCGCTCCATGGATGGGTCATTCTCTAAAATTTGGTTTTTTTAATTTTTCAGCAAGTTCAAATATTGTTTTAATTGCTGTCAATGTAAAATTTGGAGTTGGCGATTCGCTTGAGTCGCTTTCGGAATCAGTTGATTCATCAAGTGTCTTTTCATCAAGTATACCCAATAGATCTTGTTCAGTCAAATCATTTTCGTGAGTTACCAGCTCGTGAATATCGTCAATTGTTAAGTCCTCAAATCCTTCTCCTATTACAGCATGTGACAGGTCAACGATTTGTTGATATTCTTCATGCACTGCTGGAATTTCAACGTCCTTAGAAGCAATTTCCGGCCATATTGGTTTCCAACAGCCGTTTAAAGTGGATGATTTTAATTAATTAGCTGCCAAAGAAATGATTTCCACACAATTCAAAATGCTAAATTGCTTCCATACCTGAGAAACTGTAAGGTCAGTATCACTATCCATTAAATCCAAAATATGCTGAAAAATTCTTCTGATGTAGTAGGCCTTGAAGGTTGAAATTTCCCCCTGATCCAACGGCTGAATAAGCGACATAGTGTTTGGTGGTAGATAAACTACCTGAATATTTGGGTGCTTTAAATCCTGAGGGTGTCCAGGAGCGTTGTCTAAAAGAAGTAGCACCTTAAAAGTCAGGTTTTTTTTTTGATAAATATCGTTCCACCTTTGGAGCGAAGCAATCAAAAAACCAATCTCTAAACAGATTAGCTGTCATCCAAGCTTTTCTGTTAGCTCGCCAATATACAGGTAGTTTGGTTTTGTCAATTTTTTTCAAGGATCTAGGGCTCAATGGTCTCACGTATTACTACAAAACAGCAGTGTGAGCCTGTCTTTAGCTGCTTTGAATCCACGAGCCACTTTTTCGTTTTTCGCAATATACGTACGATTTGGCATTTTTTTCCAGCAAAGACCTGTCTCGTCCTCGTTAAAAACTTGGTCTGCAGTGTAACCATTTTGCAGCGGTCTGCAGTGTAACCATTTTTGTAAGCAACTTCTCCTTGAAGTTTAACATTATGCAAAGAGAAATGGTTTTTAAATCGCTCAAACCACCCCTTACTGCCTAAAAATTCTGGAACGTCTGCTGTAGAGGTGGACGGTTGACTTGAAGCTTGATTCTTTAACTCATTGTATATTATTTTCACCGCTTTCTGTCGTATAACATTACCATCTAATGGTATCCTCTTTTGTGTGTTGTCCTCGATCCAAATCATTAATGCTTTTTCCATGATTTCCATATTTGCGTCTCGCGTACGAGAGGTTTTTTTTTAAACTGATTGATGATGTAGTTTTAACGCTTTTTCGGATGATTTTTTCATTTTTTAATTGTTCTTATAGTTGCTTCATTGTGACCTAACGCTTTAGCAACCGCGGTTGTACCCTCTCCTTTTTGTAGACGATCTAAAATAACCACTTTCTCGCCCAAAGAAATTGTCTTTCTCTTAAACACGTTGCACTTAGTTTTTTTATCCATTGATTCGAGTTTGTATGGTTTGTATCTTTTGCCACAATTATAAAAAAAATCGACAATTTAAATGTCTAAACAACAAAATGTTCATTAAAAATTATTAAATTTTATTTACGGACAAATTATAAATTAAATGCTCACCAGTTTAAATTTTATATTCCAACTAAAATAGAAATGCAGTTTGTGTACGTTTAGAACTAAAACTAAATTAGAAATGCAGTTTGTATAAGTTTAATGTGAAACTATATAGTTGTAGTTGTACACATTGGTTTTGGTATTGTGCGTTCAAATTATTTTTTTACTTTTTATCACCAACACATTCATTTTACATTACATTCGTGAAATAGACAGCAGAATTAAATAAAACTCGGTTATTCACCGAAATTTTGTTAGTATGTACGTTAACGGTAATTGAAATTGATTGAGGATTTTATGTTAAAATTGAAATCGTGTTGAAGGAGTCAGTTTCGCGACCGTGTTAAAGCGAAAACCGTGTTATCCGAAAGTTTGCGCATTTGCATAACTGTGATATAGCGAAACCGTGTAAAGCGGGGATTAGCTGTACACATACATAGTTCAAATGCCATTATTTTGTTGTTTACGCGTCACTATCATCATCTGCATTGATTACATTAACTTTTAAAACGTTTAATTATTTTAATGTAGGGTGCAGATGGGTTGAATTCAAAGAATTCATTTAAATCCCATAATAATGATTAATTCTGGAACTAAGTTATATTCTGAAAATTGAATTATTTATTAGCTAATTAAGGAGGAGAAACTTTTAAATTTCTTTAAACTAAATTAATTATTATATATTAAAGAGCAAAACACAATATATATTACATACGAGTATTACAAAAATTAACATTTTATGAAATTGCATATGAAGACTTTCTCAATTCTAAGCTAAAAAGTTCTAAAAGAATTGATTGATTGTGAGTGTACGACCAAGCATTTTAGCAGGATATCTCGGACTTCCGGGCTCATGCCGTACAACCGTACACATATAACAAAAACCTAAGGGTTGGATAGGATTAATTAGTTGGGACAGACTCGACCCAGTTACCGACACCAATGCGATCGATTGTTAGTAAATTATTAGTACAATATATAGTAAATAGGTTAGCACAAGACAGCACAATCTAACTACATTATTAGATGATCATTTCTCTGGGATCCAGAGCCAGATACTCAGGACTCCCTTAATCTAAATCATGACTTAAAAATTATTAAATTATTAGTGTTGTAATTTCCCTCCTTTCCGCCTTACATTAATTTACCTAATAAAATATTTAAGAAAAATTAAAATTACTAAGCTATGAGTACAATGACAGCACTTATTTACTTTTCATGGTATTTCAATATCTAATTAATTAATTATTTTACGTATTGCAACAAAAATTAAAATAAATATTAAAAACCATTTAAATATAAAATTTTACTTAAAACTGATAATAAATTTCTACCGATCAGGAAAAGAAAATAAATACTTAAAATTCAATAATTTTATAAAATTTATAAAAATACTTTAAAATAATAATGTTACAGTAACACAACAACATCGCATCATTAATAATTCAGATCGGTACAATAAGTAAATCAAGAATCAACAAATAAAATTAATATACAACTTCCTAGGCAACTCTGAAAACCAATCCAAATTAAAATTTAATTCTGAAATTCAGGATTAATTAATACCCATATTAATGATTGATTCTGAAACAATGCTATCTCCTGAAAAGTTGAATTATTTATTAGCAAATTAAGGAAGAGAAACCTTTAAATATTCTTTAAACTAAATTAAATAATACATATATATTTAAGAGCAAAACACAATAAATTACATACAAGTATTACAACATTAACATTTTATGAAATTGCATGTGTAGGCTTTTATCTCTAAGCTAAAAATTCAAAAGAATGTTAAAAATTTAAATTGCTAAGTAACGATTTAAGTTCACAGCGCTTGTTTCATTAGTTACCTTTAACCTGTAGATCGTTAATTAATTTTTACCTACTACAACTAAATTTAAAAATAACAAGAAGAAAATATATACTTAACCATAAAATTAAATTTAAACCAATCGGCAATTTCCTACAGATCTAGAAAAGGAAATTAATAATGTTGAAGATAATTATTAATATAAGAGTAAGTATATAATATAATTTAAACATTGATCATGTTACGACGCAAAAAATCTAGAATATCAATGATTAATTTAATCCCCACGACAATGATTAATTCCAGAACCCGTTATATTCTAAAAATTGAATTATTTATTTATTAGCAACTTAAGGAAGAGGAACCAATAAATATTCTTTAAGCCAAATCAATTAATATATCAACAATATATTACATACGAGTCCCATATACGTAATTCTGTCGATTGTGTGAGAAAACCCGCCATCTAAATTTTGATAAATCCCTTATATTCTTGTTGACCTAATTAAGCTAAACAGAAATCAATATCTACGAAATTTATTACTTATCTACTTCACAAAACTTCAACTCTGTTTATAGACATAATTATCTGTAAAGTCAAGCATGCAAAGTAAGTAAAATCATAAACCGTGAAAGGAACCTTAAACATTATTTTCTTCCAAATTTTATCTGTGTATCATATTGGTAAAATTGACATTTAGCCTTCCGAAGAGTTTTACATAATTCTACTTTGTTCACCTTCGTTTAATCTAAATTTTGCACCCATAAATGATTACGTCATTATAAATTGCAAACCAAATTTTAACTCAACTCTAATCATCATTTTCAAATTAGCATTTTATTTAGATATTTAGTTAATTTATAATTTTATAGTATTAATTAAAATAATTTAGCACAAATAATTTGTAAATAATATAGGAAAATTCCAATCAATATTCGAACACATTCAATCACACAAAACACAAGGATCCAATTTGAATCGAATACATGCATGTAGTATAAAATTCTAAAAGATTTCTAATGGTACCAAATAAATAATACATTTATAATACATAATATAATAAATATTTACTGCAACCTAAACTCTGTTTAATTAATTAATTTAATTAAAAATTTTTTTTATTATTTCCAAGTTTATTACATATTTATAAAATTTAATGTAATTTTAATGTTGTTTATGTTACGTTAACGTCAGCAATTGAGCATGTAAAAATGATTTTGTTAAATGATGTATGAGTTATTTTCGAATAAGACTCAAACGTATTCGATAATACGTAGTATAAGAATCCCATTCGAATCAAACCCACACACCTACGTATATTTCATTTTGTATAGCATCTACATTCTATGCATACAAATAGCATCACAATGGCTCGAGAATACAGAGAATCCAAGGAATAAAACTAAAATTATATATAAAAGGAATACCAATACATACATATGAGCGAACAACACTGCCAGTATACACACTATTATTTGTGCTACCATACATACAGTGGCAATAGTTATACATAATTTCAAATCAACAAAAATGTCCATACAAGACAACACATTCAAAGAAAATATATAAATTTATATTATCTTCCATGTGCGTAGCAGGGGACATAACAAAGCTGGTTTTGAGATTCTACACAAAATAAAACACACAAACACTTTCAATTAAGGTAGATTTATATTATCAGTTCCTTTCAGTTCCTACTCGTATCGTGTCAGACAAAAAAAAACATTGTTACATGTACTTTCTATATGAGTATTTATATTATCAGTTCCTTTCCGTTCCTACTCGTACCGATACAGACACATATTGTTGAAAAGAATGTTTTGTATGATATCTGAAGGCGAAAAAATACGAAAGAATAGCGAAACAAACTAAAATTGTAAATTGCTACTAAAACATTTTTGTATTTTTGCGTGTTATCCCTGTTGTACGACTGAGCGCTCCAAGAGCGATCAATGATCAATCACGGTGATGCTCTCTTATACATCACCGTGATCATCACTTTATACCATATTTCGTAAAAATAGCACGGAAAAAATGCGAACATTGTAATTTACTACATGAAAAACCAATTAAAGAAAGCCGAAGATTTCTTTTTTTTTTGCTTTATACTTCTGTTTCATGTTTTAACGTGCCATCTCAAACAAAATTTCTCGATTGCTCACGCAAAGTACAACTGGGATCTTTACTCTATACGTAACCAAAAGATACGAAGAAAATGCCTGAATTGAATGGTACGGATAGTATAAATTGATGATGTCTGACACGATACGAGTAGGAACTGAAAGGAACTGATAATATAAATCCACCTTTATGCGTAAAATAAAATAAGATATGAAAATTAACTACGTACATATATCAAATTAAGTTAAAATCAATTTTAATACAATCTAATTATTAGATTTTAGTAACTAAATTCTATGTACAACCTCACAAAAGTTAAAATCATGCACTTAATCGAGAAATCAAGAATTTTGATTTTTTTAGCTATAAATACAAAACTTTGCCTGATAAATGCATCCCGGTGGATTGCATTTTCCAAAATTACATTTTAATTATTATTTCACTTTAAATAAATTGAATTAAATTAGAATTAAAATGTATAACTATATGTATATAAAGTATATACATAATACTTCACACTAACCCATAAATAAAAAATAAAAATAAAATAAAATTAAATTAAATTTTGAAGAGGAAAGACAAAATACGTCTATCCTCTTTGAATGTTCGCTCCTCATCCATACAAATAAAATTTCTAAAAATGACTTTAAATTGTTGTGAAATGTCAAATTACACTAGAATTTATATTTGCATGGAAACGATATGGATTAGCGCGGCCATGTTATTAATTCAACGAAACTCTTAAATCGGGTTAACTCTGTCATGGAAACGTAGTAAATGTTCTCCTTTCCTGGTCGGTCGATAAGTGAGTAATTGTAACCGTTGAGGAAAACGCTCCATCGCATTATTCTCGGGGACAAAATATGCGGTGTCTCGGGGACAAAATATGCGGTAAATTCACGACCATAAACGAAGTCATGGAACTTCTCGACGCCGGCGATAATTGACAGAGCCTCTCTATCAATCTGAGCACACCGACGTTCGGTGGCAGTTAGCGTCCTAGAAAAAAACGAAATCAAGTTCATTCCTTGTGTGAAATGACCAAACCGATGCCATATGGAGAGGCATCACAGACCAACAGTAATGGCAGCTTCTCATTGTAGCGCATGAGAACATTGACGGTCGATAGCGCAGACTTCAGCTCGTCGAAACTTCTCTGATGGGCAGTGGATCAAGACCATTTGGTGTGTAGCTTTCCCTTTAACGAATACGTGGTAAAAATTGAACAGCCCAAGAAAAGCCTGGAGTTGGGCTTTATCCTTCCGTGGCGGTGAATTTCGGATGGCTTCAACTTTGGCTTCGGTTGGGCGAAGCCCATTGACGTCGATTCGGTAACCGAGGAAATCGACAGTTTCTTATCCTTTAACGCATTTATCTTCCGAAGCTTCATGAAGTCGTTGAAAAATCTGGCTTAATTTTTCATGAAGTTCGTCATCAGAAGCAGCGATGAAAATAACATCGTCGAAATATGGAATGACCCCTGAAATTACACGAAGTAAATTTTCAATAAAATTTTGAAAAATTTGAACAAATATCGACCCTCTTGGCATCGTGGACAACAAATGAATAGCTGATGGAATTGGAAATGCGTGCGGCGAAAGTGCTTTATTTACGGTAGATTTATAATCTCCGCAAATCCGTACTGTTCCATCAGATTTGATCACAGGAACAATAGGTGTCGCCCACTCAATATACTCCACTGACTCCAAAATTCCCTGGTTTAACATCTTCTGCAGCTCCTCTTCTATTGGTTTACGAAGAGCGAGAGGGACTCGGCGAGGTGGTCGTCGAATTGGTACGATTGTCGGATCCAATTTTAATGAAAGCGGTGGACCACGAAATTCTCCTAACTCAGCTGAGAATAGGTGTTGGTATTTCTCCAATATGTTAGAAAATTTCGTTGGTCGAATTAAATGCACGAGATGTTGGTTTTGTTTCCCATAGTGACAAACAATGGCGTATTGTTGATGAATCGGCCATTGTATTCGACGTCGACCTCAGTGCGACCGAGAATCTGGATCGGATTCTGTTTAAAATCTCTCAACTTAAGCCCAGATGGCTAAAGAATCGGTGGTGATTTCCAGATTAAACTAAGGGCTCGCTCCGAAATAATGGTATATCCAGAGGCCGAATCGACTTCGAAATGGCAAGGCACCTTGTTGATAATGACTGTTGTGTCCGTTTTCACTTCACTGGACAAGGATACCTGCTTGACAGAGTTTGTACTTCGTTTGTAATATCTTGTCTTAGCCTTTGTTGGTTTACCGGCACGGTTAGCAGGATCAGATCGGCAGACCCGCTGTAGATGACCGATGAGTCCACAAAAATTACAAGCACTGGTTCGATATTTGCAGGTTGAACGTAAATGATTCTCTCCGCAGCTTTCGCTTTGAACTGATGCACGCGGATGACGGTGTTGTTCGCGGCTGACCTTCGTGGGCTGGGCACGATTGGAGTTGGATATTTAGTGTGATTGCTGAACAATCTTTACTTGACTGGACTGTTGATGAGCGTTGGTGATCGCTTTGTGATCCTGAATGGCAGCCTCGGCGGCAACGGCACTATCAAAAACTTTCTCCAAGGTCAAAGTCTTTTCAGCTAAATATTGTTGTTGCAAGGCTGAATTGTGGATACCGCACAATATTTGATCACGGAGCATGCGTTCAAGGCTTCCGGTTGTAAAATTGCATTTTTTGGCTAATCGTCGGAGCCCGGCGATATAATCTGCGATCTTCTCCTCAAGCATTTGCTCTCGTTTAAAAAATTTAAACGAGGCCGCGATTTCCGATGGTGTAGGAGAAAAATGGTCAGTGAGACGTTTAATAATGTCTTTATACACCACTTCACTAACCTTTTGGGGAGCTATGAGGGATTCCAAAAGCTCATATGTATTTCCTCCACAAATCGTCAGGAAAATCGCTCGCTTTTTTGTAGCGTCCACAATCTCATTCGCCTCGAAAAATAGTTCGAAACGTCGGCAATAACCTTGCCAGCTGGATCCTTTCCGCACTTCAAATGGTTCCATCGTTCCGATTGATGCCATTGCAACTCGTCCACAGGTAACCCCCGAAGAATACGATTAATTCGTTCCGTGTTGTTTGAAACCGTGTTGTTCGAGACTACAAAAAAAAACGAAAACAACGAATGAAAACATGCAACGATTTTTTTTTTGTGAAGCGTGAGCAAGGGAATACATACGAGTACCATATGTATTTTTTTCTTTTTCTAAAGTATAATTCGAAAATCGTGTAGTTTGAAACCGTGATCTTCGGGGGTTACCTATATTATGTTTGGTAGTAACTGATCGACACCGTAAATAGAATTGAATTTATTATCTAAAAATTACAACCAAAATGCAATACATAACAGTCATTACAGTATGTAAGTATGTGTGTTGAAAAGTACATTAATGTTACAATATACAGTGGCATACATTACAGTGTCCATGGTACCATTACGAGGAACGATAACGCCCCATGAACGGCAACAGCTACATTACGGTTTATAGCTACGGGCGTACTTATGAAGAATTGGAATGTTCACCCTCTGCCAGGAGTTTTTAAACTTTACTGTCAACAACACGAAGCTTCAGGATTCAGGTTTTCTGAAGTTTTTTTTTTCCTTTATTTAATATTACAACTGATTTACAAATCATTTAGTAATTTATATTTCATAAATGAAGATTCACATTTGACGGGCAGTAGCCCAATGGTTACTCCCGTTTGAATTTACATTGTAACTATTTTTCTCTATCCTAATTAAATACAACTGCCCAATTCCAAAGGTTTCTGCCTTTGAAGTCTTCTTACTGCATTTGTGGTATTCAACAAACTTCGTATGTCTGCATTTTGGTGCCGAGATATCCGCTGAATGTGTTTCTTCGCATGATTTTGTGGAGGTTATCATTTCTAATGTACCATGGTGCGTTTACAATGCCACGCAGCACTTTGTTTTGAAAACATTGAATCATTTGTACATTTATCTTCTTGGTACAACCCCAAAGTTGAATACCGTAGATCCATACTGGTTTAAGTATTTGCTGATATAATAGAAATTTGTTATGTATTGTAAGCTCAGAGTTTCTACCTATTAGCCAATACATTTTCCTATATTTAAAGTTCAATTCTTCTTTTTCCTTTTTAACATGCTCTTTCCATCTAAGCTTGCAATCGAGAGTCATGCCGAGCTATTTGGCTGTATTTGCATTTGGAACTGGCCTTGAATTAAGTTTCACTGGAATCCAGTTAACTTTCTGGTTTGTGAAGTTTACGTGAACCGATTTTGCTTCGTTTAGGCTAATGCGCCATTTCTTTGTCCAACTACTCACTGTGTCGGTTGCTTTTTGAAGTTTGGTCGTTGCTTCTGGTATATACTTTCCAGTCGCCAGAATAGCTGTATCGTCTGCAAATGTTGCTATGGTGGCACCTTCTGTATTTGGCATATCTCTGGTGTACAGGATGTACAATATAGGACCCAGTACGCTACCCTGTGGTATGCCTGCTGATATTCTCTTTAGTTCAGAGTACTCTCCGTTATATTTTACACGGAAATGTCTGTCTGCGATATAAGATTTAAGAATTTGATAGAATTGCTTAGGTAGATCTCGATGCAATTTAAATTCAAGTCCTTGGTGCCAAACTTTATCGAATGCTCTAAGAAGATGCTGGAGCATATCTTCTTATTCTCAAGTGCGTCTTCGATTATGTCCGTTATTCTGTGAACTTGTTCTATCCTAGAGTAATTTTCTCTAAATCCAAATTGGTGTGGTGGAATCAAATTTCTCTCTTCTATTATAATTTGTTATATGTTAAACATCAGTACATTATCTATTCGTATTAATTATATTAATGATATTTCGCTACATATACATAACATTTTGATCGTTTTGAAGTTGTTCGGTAGACTTTATCAACAAAAACAAATAAAACCGTTTTATCTGCGTGTGATTGTGTGTTGCTCTGTTCTGTATAATTTTAATTTTTTGGATATTTACGTTAGTTCGACAAATATGAATTTCTCTCTCAAGTTTAATTTTCAATTATTTGTATTTTCGCTTGTGTTTATAGTCAAGCCGGTTTCGGGTTTTATTTTAATACCTATCTCACCGCAACATTTTTGTAATTTTTGCGTTATCGTACGCGCATTTATTTTTATTTTTATTTTTAAACATAATATTAAAACGACTCGTTACTAAACATTTTCTGCTTTACTTATTAAAATTTTCCTTTGTAATTTATTGAAATTGATTTGTGTTCAAGTATAGCATGGATAGTTCTTTCAGAGTTTTGATTCAAAATATTCGTAGCTTAAGGGAAAATTTTGATGCGTTCAGCTTGTTTGTAGCGAGTCTTACTAATTTTCCTGATTTGATCTTTGTATCCGAAACTTGGATTTATTCAAATGAATGTTCAGAGTTTAATTTGCCAGGGTATAATTTTCGAGCGTGCTGTAATGATAATTATCGGTCGGGTGGTGTGGGTGTTTTTATAAGTAAAAATTTTATAAATTTCACGTATCAACATTGCAATTGGAATTCAGCGGATTTTCTTGTTTTAAATATTCAACTAGCTAAACGAAACTTTACCTTTATTTGTTTATATCGTTTTCATAATGGTAACATCATTTCATTTTGTGATGATTTGGAAAGGTTGCTGTGTTCACTTAATAACAAAAATATTCTTATCTTAGGGGATATTAATTTCAACCTTTTAAATACTAGTGAATCCTTCAACTACCAAACAATGCTTGCATTCTATGGTTTTGTCAGTCTTGTAAATGAGCCAACAAGGTTGAAGACATGTTTGGATCACGTTTTTGTTAAAAATGAAAATCTATTCAAATTTGATATTTGTAACCTGCCCATGCATTTTTCTGACCACAATTTGATCAAAGTTAATATTTCTTCCTCATCCATCAGGCAACCAGTTTCTGTTAATACTTCGAATCAATCAAGAATTTGTTACGATAAACTCAATAATTTTCTAAAGTTTGAATGTTGGGATTCTGTTTATAGCGAAAGGATTTGCAGTTTAGCTTTTGCAAAATTTTTGTTTATACTTAACTCGCATATTGCCGCATCAAAATTCATTATTGCTCCTCCTAAAATAAATACGTTAAAGCCATGGATGAGTCCTAATCTATTATTTAAAATTAACAAATTAAAAAAAATTTCTCGTAAACTAAGATGTCATCCAAATAATATTAAATTAGCAAAATTTGTTAAAAAACTTTCGGGAAATATTAAAGCGGATGTAAAAATCGTCAAAAATAACTATTACAAAAGCAAATTTGATTGGGCTAGTAAGAATTCAAAGCACACATGGAAAATAATTGATGAAGTTTTAGGACGTAATCGGATGTATAAACAAATACAACAAATTTATCAAGCCAATACTAATAGCATTCTCACGTCCCCAAAATCGATCTCTGATGAATTCTGCAAATATTTCGTAAAAGTTTCGCAAGGATCAACCTCCAATTTTAATGTAATTACTAGTGATGTTACTTCAATTGAATTTAAAAAGTATATTTATGGAGCTGATAGAAACTACAGTTCATCTTGTTTCTTTGAGCCTATATCTTCTTCGGAAATCCTATCTGAGATAAAACAATTAGATAACAAAGGGTCCAAGGGCTTTGACGGCATTAATAATTTTTTAGTTAAAATATGTTCATGGAATTTGGTGGATGTTCTGCAATACCTATATAATCTTAGCTTGAACAGCGGTCAATTTCCAGATGATTTAAAAATAGCTGTTGTGATCCCGATTTTTAAGAAGGGTGATGAATTACAACCAAATAATTACAGGCCGATTTCGCTTCTAAGCACTTTCTCCAAGATTTTTGAGAAACTAGTTAAGCATCGGTTAATTTGTTATTTGGATAAGATTAAATTTTTAAATAAAAATCAATTTGGGTTTACTGCCGGTAAATCAACTGAAGAAGCTCTTTTGCACTGCTTGAGTGAGATTTATAAACATATTAATGATACTCGGAGACCCATAGCTTTTTTTGTCGATATCGCAAAGGCGTTTGACACTGTTGACCATGGAATGCTTTTATTGAAGTTAGCTAAAATTGGTATTAGAGGTAACATTTTTGATTGGTTTGCAAGTTATATTGAAAATCGTCGTCAGGTGGTAAAAATAGGTGA
Organism: Tipula vernalis; assembly: GCA_958295665.1. Taxonomy (NCBI): domain Eukaryota; kingdom Metazoa; phylum Arthropoda; class Insecta; order Diptera; family Tipulidae; genus Tipula; species Tipula vernalis. The sequence continues at coordinate 78,292,099 of OY282560.1, read as the reverse complement.
GGCAACTAGCTGCGAAGGTTTAATAAGTTGTGGCGTTCCTCAAGGATCAGTTCTGGGGCCTTTATTATTTTTAATCTACTTTAATTCGATCTTCGGTATTGGTCTATTAGGACACGCCACAGCCTTTGCTGATGATCTGGCTTTGAGCTATGGTACGAATAGCGATGTCGACACTAAATTAATGCTTGAAAACGGCTTAATCAAACTAAGTAAATGGTTTTATCTTCATCGGCTCGCTATAAGCGTTAAATCAAAAGTTATGCTATTTGGGAAGAATATCACTAATTCTTCGGTATACCATGTCCATCCCTGTGATACAATCATTTGCTCGTCTCAGTGTTTTGCACTTGAATTTGTTAACGAGTTTAGATATTTGGGTTTAACAGTGGATGCTCAACTAAATTGGAAGTCTCATCTCAATGTCACTAGGAAAAACTATACATAAATTCTATAATCTTAAGAAATTATGCCCAAACAGTACTCTGCGGAAACTATATCACGCCATAGTTGAATCAATAATAATGTATGGAATATCCAGTTGGGGTGGCACTTATTTTAGTAACATTGAAGGTCTATATATTGCCCAGAAAAGGATTATTAAATTAATATACCACTTTCCTCAAACAACACCATCAATTCCTATGTTTCGACAACTAAATTTGCTACCACTTAGATATCTTTATATATACAAAGTCTTGAAAATGTTTTTTATCCGTAGTAACAGTTTTCACAATCGGATTACACAGGTGTATAATACAAGAAATCCAAATTACTATAATGCTGATTTCCGTTGCAATTGTGAGAAGTTTAGAAGATTTTATCTTTATATGGCATCGTATTTTTTTCATATTTTACCTAAAGATATAAAAATTCTAACGATTGGACGTAAACATAAATTTGAGAGGGACGTTCGAAATTGGCTGCTCAACATAGAAAATGTTGAAAGATTTTTCTGAAATTAACATTATATAGCTTCGGGTAATTTCACCAATTAAAGCTGTTATCGTAAACATTAAACAATTGTAAATTTAAAGGCAACCAAGTGTAATTATTATTTTTTTCGATATATACATTTATAAATAAGAAAACTATTGTGTAATATAGGTATATTTAACTCAATGTGTCCAAAGATTTTATAGAATAGCATGTTGAAATTGTTTATTTGCTCCACCACAGATTTTCATCTAAACGGAGCTTTACTTTGTTCAACTATAATATGTTAATTAGTTTATAATTTGTTTGTATTATTATTAAGTTATAAGTTGAAAAAAATAAATAAAAAAAAAATAAATAAATAAAATATTATTGGCTTTTGAGTCTCGGAGCAGTAATTTTTCAAATAATTTTGAAATTACAGGAAGTAGTGAAATCGGTCTGTACGACTTTTTATCGTTCGCTGGTTTGCCTGGTTTGGGGATCATAATTACTTCAGCAACCTTCCATTGCCGTGGGACATATTTTAGTCTGAAGACAGCATTGATAATTTGAACCAATTTTCGTAGTCCCTTCTCGGGAATGGCTTTTACGACTTGTCCAGTTATTAAATCATATCCTGGAGCTTTTTTGGCGTTCAAATTACACTTGATCTCATTTTTTAATTCCTGTAATGTTACACATCGAATATTATATTTATCAATTTTGCTAGTTGTTATTATGTTTTCATCTGCTGTTTGCCTAGGTAACGGTTGAAAGGTGTCTTCCAAGTGAGCCGCAAATAAAATAGCTTTTTGCTTGTCGCTTTTGGCCCAGGTTCCTTCCCCATTTTTAATAGGCGGCACATGCATTTTGGTTCTTTTTAATCCCTTTGTTGCTTTCCAAAGAGAGTAATCAGTATCTTTATGTTCGGTGAGACTATTTAAGTACTTGTTAATAGTTTCGTTCTAAATTTCTTTTATAAGTTGTTTTAGTTTATTGCATAGAAAATTGAGGATTTTTTTGTTTTCCGGAGCGCGTGTCCTTTGCCAGGTCTTTCATGCCCTCCGCTTCTCTCTAACTAACTCCCTGATCTCAATAGGATAATTTTGATTCCTACGGGATTCGGTGTGACTAGCAGGAGAACTTTCCCATGCTGCTTGTTGAATAGTACTGTTTAATACCTCTAGTTCGTCTTCCAACTGTACCGGTGTTTCAATCGGCACTCGTAGATTTATTTCATTTCAATTAGTTCTTGGAATAGGTCCCAGTTAGTACTATTATTTGTTAATTTAGGCAGGTTATCCTTATTAATTATCATTGTGCTGAGTGTCATGATAACAGGTGTATGATCGGAATATATCCCTTCGCTGTTTTCGGTGCACATGTAATCCTCGAAGATTCCTTTCGTTACATAAAAATCAATGAGATCTGGTATTTTATTTATATCAGCAAGCCAGTATGTTGGTTTACCTCCAGAGTGGAACTCGCAGTTATTTATTCGTCCGGCTTCGAATAGCTCTTTTCCTTTATGGGTTGTAAGTCTTGATCCCCAATAGATGTTTCTTGCATTAAAGTCACCACCAATAATAAAATTGGATCCTAGTGATCTAAATAGTCTATTATAATCTTCTTTATTTAGATTATAGCGTGGAGGGCAGTAGATAGAGGAAATACTGTATTCATTATTATTATTAGTTTCAACTTTTATGGTTTTAACTTGCATATTTTCCTCTTCTATACTAGGTTCTTCATAGTGTTTGAGACTCTTTTTCACTATTACTGTTGATCCTTCTCTGGGTTTTCCTCCTGGGTGAACAGCATGGTAACATTCATAATCACGTATTTTAATAAATGATGTTTTTGTCAAATGGTTCTCCGTTATAAGGCATATATCAATTTTTTCCAAATTTAGAAAAATTTCTAGCTCTGGAACATGTTGCGCTAGTCCGTTCGCGTTCCAGGTGACAATTCTTAATGATCTGCTCATTTTAGTATATGAGGGCTGTTGCCTCGTTCAAGGTTTGATGCATATCTAGACGCTTATATAAAGCTTCTAGACCACGTTCTTGCATTGCTAGCCTTATATTTATGGCTTCTATGCTTCGACAAATCCTTTCAAGGGGATTATCATTCGTAGCATTAGATGATTGCTGTACAATTTGTGAATAACTTTTCCGCTCTGTACCTATACCTGGTGGTTTTGGCTCCGCTTGGGTTTTAGTTGGTTTCTCTTCTCTGGTAACCCTAGGGTTTTGAGGAAACTGATGCGTTTTGTTTCTTAGTCTTTGAAGTTCTTTGGCTACTTCAAAGCCTCTATAATTTGCAGGATGATGCCCTTTACAGTTTATACATTTTGCAGGGGTGTTTCTACTTTCTGTACACTCTTTCGCGTTGTGTTTTCCAGCACATTTTACGCATCTTGGCTCCCGTCTTCAATATTTTTGCGTGTGATTGAAACCTTGGCATTTTTTGCATTGAGGTATTAGCCTCGTGTTTTTCTTAAGCGGTTCTATTTTAACCCTCATATTGAGAATTGCTTTGATGTTGAAGATGTTTTCAACTTTCTCCTTTTTGTTAAACGTAAGCATGAAGAGTGGAAGCCCACTTTTTTTGACTTGATTGTTCTCACCTCTCTCCCGTTTTAGGATGTTTACTGCATCTTCTATTTGCAGATCTCTTGCCTTTAGGTCCTCAATTATGTCCTCCTTCGAACACGTTGGATGAAGGCCTCTGGCCATAACCTTAATTGCGCGTTCGTTTTTATCTTCGTATGTGAACCATTCTGTACCTTCCGCATTGAGCTTTGTTGCTAGAGCTCTATATGTATCGGAATCTGGTGTATTGATTTTCCACACGTTATTGTTTAGTGACACTACTCTATATTCCTTAGCTGTCACTGATTTCATTATAGATTGTATACTTGCAAATTCTGTTATGCCGATTACATTAATTGGCGGAGGAGCCTTTTCTTTCGGTACAACCTTTTGTTGCTGTTGCTGGTGAGCTCGTTTGGTATTAGTATCACCAGTTACTAATACATTAGCTTGCGAATGATCTCCAACTTCAGGCGAGAATTCTGCTTTTCGTTTTTTGGTAGGTCTTTTCTTCCTTTTCAGTACCCAATCTGTTTCTCTCATGAGATCCTCTTCATCAGTATGGAACTCATTGTTATAACTGGTGTGAGTACTTGTTTCATTATAACAAGTTAGCGGGTTTTCAGAAATCTCCATTGGTTTGGGCTTCTTCAATTCTTCATTTTCTTTTTTCAGCTTTTCAATTTCGCTTCTTAATTGGGTTAAAAGTACCTCTACTTCACTGAGTTTTCGACAGAGTTCAGCGTTTTCGTCTTTCTGCTGATTTGCAGAGTTAGTATGATTGTTTGGTGATCTTAACAACATTGAACTTCTTTCGAATGGGTTTAGCAATGATTGGCTCACCCCAGAATCCATTGAGCCAGCCTCGTAAGAGGGTGGATTAGCCAACTGGGTAGTTGGTTTACCACCTGGGGTATTGTTTCCTTTTTGCGTTGAACTCATTGCTTTAAAACTGGTTATGTATCAACTACCAACCTAACCAGTACAAGTTGGTAGTGGGTCATTGAAGAGAACATCATTTGCTATGTTCTCGGTAGTCGATTATTCCGCCGTATCTCGGTCGCCAGAGCCTCGTTAGTTAATTAGCAGGAAGTACCACGTGCAGGTGAGGTTGGCATTTGGGCTAGTATATTAAGACCATCTAAATCGGCGCCCCTTACCCCCACTGGACCTACATGTAATACAATTTATATTACATGAGCAATATTTTTTTAACTGTGTGGTAACATTCATAATCACGTATTTTAATAAATGATGTTTTTGTCAAATGGATCTCTGCTGCGCTAGTCCGTTCGCGTTCTAGGTGACAATTCTTAATGTTCTTCTTATGAGGGCTGTTGCCTCGTTTATGGTTTGATGCATTTCTAGACGTTTATATAAAGCTTCTAGACCACGTTCTTGCTTTGCTAGCCGTATATTTATGGCTTCTATGCTTCGACATACCCTTTCAAGGAAGTTATCATTCATAGCATTAGATGATTGCTGTACAATTTGTGAATAACTTTTCCGCTCCGTACCTATACCTGGTGGTTTTGGTTCCGCTTGGGTTTTAGTTGGTTTCTCTTCTCTGGTAACCTTAGGGTTTTGAGGAAACTGTTGCATTTTGTTTCTTAGTCTTTGAAGTTCTTTGGCTACTTCACAGCCTCTATAATTTGCAGGATGATGCCCTTTACAGTTAATACATTTTGCAGGGGTGTTTCTAATTTCTGTACACTCCTTCGCGTTGTGTTTTCCAGCACATTTTACGCATCTTGGCTCCCGTCTGCAATATTTTTGCGTGTGGTTGAAACCTTGGCATTTTTTGCATTGAGGTATTAGCCTCGTGTTTTTCTTTAGCGGTTCTATTTTAATGTGTTTGTTAATGTTATAACTTAATGGTTTCTTATAAACTTTTGGTAAATTTTGAATTTATTACTTCTTATATTAATATTAGTATTATTATTATTAATGTTATTGTAACTATGATATTATCATAGAATTATTATTATTAAGTGGATACACGTAATTGGACTTTGGCTGTGTGTTGCCCCATCATGGAATAAATAAATAAAAATATTTATTTTAAATTTTTATTATCACAATAAAGAATGTATAAGTGAGTATATTCAAAAATAAATTATTTTTATTTAAAATAAATATTTAAAAAAATATTTCGCCAAACTCCACAAATATTTTTCGATCTATTGAAAATGTTTACTCAAATTTTGTCAAATTGAAAAATACATTAAATTTGATTCGATACGGCTACCTATGGCGTGGATGATGGTATCTAGTCTTCCGATGAAGGCATCTTCCGATGTATGCCTACAAAAGGGACACTCCATTAATGGTTTCAATAGCCGAGCTAATTGTTAAGTGATAATTTAATTTAAATGATTTAAAAAAGTTAAATTAAATAATATATTAAAGAACGAGAGTTACCTAATTATATCCAAAAATGTATTTGCACACAAAATGAAATTATTGTATGTAAACAGTATTATTAATCAAAAATCTCAAACACATGTAAACTTGAAAAATAAAACTTTGAATTGTTTTAAACGATTTCCGGAAGTAAAACTACTCATTTAAATGTAGTTTGTTGTATTTATTTAGTTGTACAAGGCAAATACTTATGTCCTTTATTCCGATTGCTGCATACCTCGAAATTGAATAACCACCATCAAATAAGTGACGGCACCTGCAAAAAGCTTCAATTGCAACAGTTTTAAATTTAGTACAAATTTATCTGAGCGTTTACCACCTACATTTGTTACTAATTTTAAGTTGATTGGAAATAAGTCAAAGGCTGTTATTTTAGCATCTACGTGGAGCATTTTAAACGTTAGCATTTCAATCTGAAAATTGAAAAAAAAAACTCAATAGAATAATTTAAACTTAACATATTTGTTGTACGAGTAAAATATTTTCGTTTTATTTTATATAAAATCTTTTATACAAAGATTTTATATTATAAAACACAATTATTTTGGTTTTGTCACTTTTCTTTTTTACTTGAAATTGAAATTACGATCATTTTGGATGTTACACCTTTATCAAATTTCTAATAAACACTAACTAAAATTAGTAGCAAAAAACTGCTTGTATACCCTATTTTTTTTGTGCCTATGTACCTTGTGAATCTTCTTTCCACTTTATTTTAGTTTTCCTTCTTATTATTTATATAAGAAAAAGGGGCGGTACCGCCCTTCTTTTTATATATAAAAAAGGTGTGCGGGTGTGTTTGTATGTGTGTGTGTGTTTGTGTATGTGTGTGTTTGTGTGTCTGTCTGTGTGTCTGTTTTGTTGTTTTTTTTTTTATGGTTGGGTAAAGTGTGGAAAATCTTCAAGAAGACGATGCATCGGTGGGACAAACACCTCAGCAACAGTGGCGGATTTCTAGAACCTAAAAACCACACACCTGCCGTTTTCACATCCTCCAAGCGGAACTGTCGTTAGACATTACTTCACAGAGAGGTGACTATCATTTGACTTTTTGTTCTCCCCGTAGCGCCTCAATCCTTAATTGAGATTGAGTTTGTCTCCGCTATCTAATCGCTGCATATTGTTCTTCTCTTGCACGCTCTAAGCGCCTAAGCTCATTCAGTAGTAATATCGCCATATGGTTTACAGCATTCCATTCTTCCTTAGAATCAAGCATTAATTCTGTTATGTTTCCTGGTGATGGACGCTGGATTGGTCGCTGCATTGGAAAAAAATGTGTTCCACATCTTCTTGTGTATCTTTGCAGGCAGGACAATCTGGAGTGTCAGTGTGCTTGAACCTGTACAGGTATGCACCAAAACAACCATGTCCACTTAACAGTTGTGTCAGGTATGTAGTAGTTGACTTCACCGTGTTGCATATTTATCCATTTTTCGATGGATGGTATGAGACGGTAAGTCCATAGCGACCGTTTTCCGAGCTATCCCAGCGTTTTTATCATTATATCATTGTTGGAGCGCGCTCTAGTGCTCTGCTTCGTGGTTGCTCACGGTTAGGGTACCTTTTCTTCCTTTCCTTCGCAAGAAGTTCGATTAGCCATAACGAGTGTCGCATCAGTAGATACTGTGCGAAAACCACATATCACTCTTAGGGCACTTAGGTGGTACACCGACACCAATTTGCGTTTATATGTTTCGGAGTCCATCGCATCACCACATACAGTTCGGGGAATACTCCCTCTCTGAGACAGGAATTGTATACTTCAATAAACTCATCAGGTCTGGCTTGGATTGCAGCCTTTAGTGGAATTTTGAATTCCCAAAATGTTAACACGCATTGGTGAGCTCTTCTGTTGATACCGGCGGTATTTCTTCCATCCAGGTACTCGAATAATGTCAGTGTAATAATCACATCATCTTGCTACAGAAACAATGCAGTTACAATTCTATGTAATATCACTGGTCAGGTAGAAGGCGTTTCCTTTGCCCTTTTGAGTCTTTTCAAGACGATTCTGTAGAGTCCCCCCCATGGGTCATGGTCCCCTTATTCGCATAGCTCTTTCCAGCATTGACGTTTCCTCGCTTTAATGGCCTGCTTAAATTTATTCCGAGCGTCCAGATAATTGCAATAATTGATGTTTCCTCCTTGCATTAAGGCATTTCCATCGCAATTGTGCAATCTGATCAGTCCACCAGTATGCCGATGGACGACGATTATCTAGCAACACTTCTACCTTAGTTGTACTGCAAGTGTTGGTAATCGAATTCATACTCAGATCACTCTCAAATCGCTGAGTCGATAGACGGAATTCATCTTACGCCCATACGAGGTTTTCGCTTCACCCGCCCAAATCGGAGCTCCACATAACATCATCGATGAGGCAACATTAGCCAATAGCACTCTTCGTTTTTGTCTTGCTCCACTTGTGTTTGGCATTATTCGGGACAGTGCGTTATTCAATGTAGCGGCCCTCACGGCAACGGTTTCCATATGCTCCTTGAAGTTTAATCTGGCGTCAATGGTGACACCCAGATAACTAATTGTTGGTTGCGAAGTGATAAAAAATTCGCCTTCCTCCAAATGTATGGTCTCCTTAACCTTCCTATTAGTAATTAGTACTGATGCAGTTTTTTTCTCAGCCAATTGTAAGCCAACAGATTGTAACCAGTGGCGGATTGTACGTATAGTCTCATTATATATCCGGATTATCTCTTCCTTGTATTTCGCAACTACTACAATAGCAATATAGTTCGCGAAATCGATCACCTTGGCTTCTTCAGCTATTCGGAGCCTGAACACGCCATCGTACATTATGTTCCACAGCAGTGGACCCAGTACAGAACCTTGAGGCACAACCCCCGTGATATTGTATTCCTTTGTACCATCATCCGTTTTATACAGAAGAATCCTGTCATGGAAATAGTCTTTGATAATATTTAGCAAATAACGTGGAACTTTCCCCGTAATTCCCCCAATATGCAATCCCATCTTGCCATGTTGAATGCATTTCTTACATCCAACGTAACAATTGCACAATATGGCTTGTTACCTCCCTTCCATCTGCTCCCGGAAATCGCATTTTCTCAATACCCTTAACGAGATTAACAGCATCAATTGTTGAGGACACCGGAGCCTCCTGTAATCTGCCCGAAATCACTCGTTCCAGTATCTTACCCGCAGTGTCGAGCATACATAAGGGTCTATATGACGACGGATCTTCAGGGGGTTTCTTGCCTTTCTGTAACAGCACTAGCCTTTGCTTTATTTACCTCGCAGGAAACACGCCTTCGCTTAGGCATGACTCGAAGACATTAGCAAACAGCTCTGGTATCGTTCGGGTTGCTAATTTGAGTGCCAAATTCGGGATGTTATCAGGCCCAGGTGCCTTATTATTGCCAACTTTACTGGCAGCTTCGACCACTTCATCGATTGTGACACTTGACCTTATTACATTATCATCTAGTGCCATTGATTCCTTATTCGGTGTGTGTTCCTGTTGCGGGAACAACGAAGTTACGATATTGTACATCATGTTTGGGCAGGTAGGACAGTTAAAATTACTGCCTTTCACTTTTTTCATGATTATTTTGTATGGCCGACCCCACGGCTTGCGATCAACTTCTTCGCAAAGCTCACTAAAACATTGTCGTTTACTCAGCTTAATGGTGGTTTTAAGTTCCAATCGAGTACTGCAGTAAGCTTGTCGCTGCTCCTCGCTAACTCCACCCCTTAGACGCTGGTACCTTCGTCTCGCCCTGAAGCATTTACGACGTAAACTCGCAATTTCTCATTCCACCAATAAACAGCTTTACGACGGCTATTCCCTGCCCTTCTAGGCATTGCCGCATCACACGCGTTTGTGATAGACCTCATAACTTGTGAAACCTTGTTTTTAGCTACTCCCGAGATACTTACGTTTTCTAGCATGTACAAGAACATACCTTCATCGAAGTGTTTTGTGTTCCAACCTGTATATCTGCTATATTTGGTTTGGTTTCCTTGAAGAGTAACACCGTTGAGCTGGCATATTATCGCCTGATGGTCGCTGTGTGCCCAAATAGCAGCCCTACCACTTGTGTCAGCTGCCCAAATCACATCATCGCGGTTTCTATATTGTTCCTGTACAATGACAACATCTGGTCCAATCTCACGCACCACCTGATCGAGCAGGTCTTGTGCCGCTTCACAATGATTAAGATTTAGTTGTAACAAAATCATAACCTTCGTGTTTTTTGTAATTCCTTCTTGTATATCGGGCACTTGAAATTTCTCGTAACATGCTTGGCATTGCCAATATAGTCTTCTTTCTCAAGACACACCATGTATCTTGGCTCCTTTTGCAGTCTTTTGCAATATGCCCCTCTTCACCGCAATTATAACTGAGTTTTGACCGGTCTGTTTGACTGGAACCCTCTGTGCCACACGTCCATAGTGCAAGCGTTTGAAGCATTTTTTAGTACTATCTTCTTTCTCATGGTACAGGATACCCATCCGATTCGAATTTTGCCTTCAGTGATGACTTTACCCATTCGACTGCTGGGAAAGCTAACCACAGCAACTTGGGTTCCACGATACGCGGCTGTTAATTTCTTAACAACAAACACAGTGCCTCTCGCACTTCATCCGCCGTGGTCACCTTATCAATATCCTTAATTTCGACCATAACTTTGTGTGTAAGATATCTTGTATCGGCCTCCTGTCCAATAACTTCCGCTAGCTTAGCTCGGTATTCTAGAGTAGTTTTTTGGTCTCCAGTGTTTTGCAGCTCTAATATCTCCTTGTGTAGTTTTGCGGATATGTTTAACCTTTTCCCCCAAGCTAGTGAGATCAGGATCCAGCTTCACCTTGCGCAGTATGTCCGCGTATCAGATATCTGTTTTCGCTTTAATCAATAGCGCATCTAGACGAGAATATCTCCTGTGTTTCTTAGTATGCCGTTTGGGTTCAACTTTCTTCAATTCAATAGTTTGTTCGGTGTCCCGTTTTCCTTTTCTTTGTTTAGCTCCCTCTCTGATGTTTGAGGAGGCAAAACATTTTGAGGAGTATTTTGTAGAGTGTCCGTCGTATTCCTCTTCTTCCATCGAGAGCGTTCGTCACTCTTGGGTGGTGTGGACAACCTCCTTTTGTTGGATTCGGCTATTGGCGAATTCTCCTTATCACCTTTTTCCACTTTCTTCATGTCACGAATAATACGTTGATATGCGGGAACTTCCATCATCTCTTTGCCAATCGGTGAAGTTTGGCACTCCTTTTCCGATAGTTCCATCTTACTCATAGCTGAATCATAGAGTGTGCTGATGACGCTGATCATCCTCTTGATTTCACCATGTATATTGAGCTTAGGTTTGAGAAACTCCGCGAGTTCTTCAATTTTCTTTCCGCCGTCAGAGTTATTTCTTTACTGTCCACCTTGTTTCCTCCCAGAGACGATGATGAAAAACATCGCTCCAATGTATTAATCACTGCACCTTCTTTCTGACCTCTTGAAATATTTCCATTACTTTTCACACTCCCTCGTGATTGAGGTGGAGTTCTATTCAACGCACTCTTTCTAATGATCTGCTGACTGTCTCCTAAATTCGCAGAATCGAGAAGATCCGATATGCCCGTGATATTATATTTTTGTTATTATTATTTGGTTCCATATTCATTCCCACGAGTAGCACGAGAAACATCGGTCACCCATGGCAGAGCTCTCCATTATCATAGGAAGGCTACGGGCTTAAACCGAATGTCGCCAAATTCGGAGTTCGCATGGCTAACGACTAAGCTCTCCCTTAGCCACGCAGCCATCGGCGCACGCAGTGCCACCTTAGCTTGGGTGTGCTGGTTTTTGGTCCGCCCCGAATATTTGATTTCCCCGGTACCTGCCATATCTGGCGGGCTGTCCTCTATCCGCTACCTGGGGAGGCGCCCGATGGAGGAACCAGCAAACCCTACACGGAGTGTGTGTGTGTGTGTTTTTTTTTTCCGAGGAGGGGAAATCTTCAAAAGACATGGTAAGCATACTTACCGCCGTGTGGGATTTTTACCCACTAAAACCGGCTCCTCTCGCCACGAGAGGAGTGCCATGATGTCCAAAACGATGCAGATAGCTTCGGTACCCACCGTGCCCTATTAGGAATTGGGTTAAATGGTAATTCACTACTCCGTCTTTGCGATTCATCCAGGGTTTGATATTCGGAATCAATCTGTGTGTCCAACGTCCTTTCATCGCATTATCCCAACGTTCCTGCCAACTTTGCACGGATTTGGCTCTTTCTGTCGTTTGGATAGCCTGCCTGACCGACTGTAGAACTGTGTTTTTTAGCCTCATATATTCTTTTCGCCTCGTCCGCCATGATGTCAATTGGTATCATTCCGGCTATGATGCATGCTGCTTCTTCTGAGGTGGTTCTATATGTACTGATGACCCTAAGAATGCTTAGCCTATAGACTTGTGCCAGCCATATCCTGTTGCATTTTACCTCCAGTGCCTCTAACCAGATCGGAGCCCCGTACAGTAGCACTGAACTTACCACTCTGGACAGAAGAAGGCGTCTACTGCTTCTTGGGCCACCAACATTTGGTAGCATATTGGAGAGCACCGAGTACACCCTCGATGCTTTTCCGCACGTATAATCTATGTGACTCTTGAAGTTTAATCTGTCATCAAGCATAATGCCCAAATATTTTACCGCTTCTTTGGACTTTATGACGTGGTTCCCAACTTTAAACGATACCGTTTCCCGTTTTTTACGGCAACTAATCAGCACTACTTCTGTTTTGTGCTCCGCCAGTTCCAGGCCAACGGATTCCAGCCAGTCCCTCACTATTGCAATCGCCTCGTTAGTGATCATCTCAATTTCATCCAGGTGCTTTGCAGACACCACTATCGCGATGTCATCGGCAAACCCTATCACTTCTGCTCCATCTGGGATTCGTAGCTTTAGAACGTTGTCATACATAATGTTCCACAAGATTGTGCTCAGAACGGAACCTTGTGGAACTCCAGCTGTTATGTTGTATTCCATGGGACCATCCTCAGTGTCGTACTCTAACACTCTATCCTCGAAGTAGCTATCTAGTATCTTCAAGAGATAGGCCGAAACATTCAACTTTCGTAGGAAATCCATAATGTGGGCCCAGTTAACGTCGAGTGTGGCAACCGCACAGTACTGTTTAGTTCCTCCTTACCATCTTTTTCCCTGTAAGGCTCCTTTGGCCTTAAATACCACTGCATTAATGGCATCCAATATGGATCTTGCCTTGCGAAATCCGAATTGTTGAGACGAGAGACCGCCATCTCCTTCTGTAATCGGGAGCAACCTATTCTGAATAATGCGCTCCAGTATTTTCCCTTTTGTATCGAGCAGGCAGATTGGGCGATATGAGGAGGGTTCACCTGGTGGTTTTTCTGCTTTTGGCAAGAGTACCAATCTCTACCTCTTCCATATCCTAGGAAACACTCCTTCCTCTAGGCAGGACTGCGCTATATTGACGAAGAGGTTAGGGTTACTTCGTATAGCTACTTTGAGCGCTTTGTTGGGTACAAGATCTGGACCAGGGGCCTTGTTTACACCCACTTTGCCGCACGCGTTCAATGTCTCTTCTATCGTCACTTCCGGTATTTTCTCCATATATTCCTTCGTATGATCGTCCTCTCGATTACCAGGTTTTGGAAGGTGCTGCGGGAAAAGAGTCTTGACGATCTTTTGCAGCATCTCTGGACACCTTTCTTGAGAGGTTCTTTACTACAGCTGTTTAAAACTCTCCCTCTTGCTTCTCCTTATTTCATCACGAAGCAGTTTCGTCAGCGTTATGTACTCTCGATTTAGCTCCTCACATTCGGGGCATCTTGCAGATCTTTGACTTCTTCTTCTGTAATTGTGACATTTAGCCCTTAGTTCCTTAATATCCTCACTCCACCAGTAGGCTGGTTTCCTTCTATGGTTTGCTGTCTGTAGAGTTGTCTGGCCACGTGGTTAACTTTGCTTTCGGCTGTGCTGGCTGGTATACTAATGTCTTGGACCAATTCCCGAAAGAGTTCTTCGTTCAGAGCATCGGGCACCCAGCCTCTTCTTTTCCAGGTTATTGGCTTCAATTTTGCCTTGCTCTGAGATCCTACTTAAAAAAACACCGCTTGGTGATCACTAGGAGTGTATCGTTCACTGACATGCCACTTAATTTCCCTCGCTAGTTGACTACTTGTAAAAGTTATATCGATCACGGATTGGTGACCATTCTTACGAAAGGTGCTGGTGTTGCCTCTGTTCACTAGAATGACGTCCAGTTGGGAAATCGCCTCTAACAGTGTTTTTTACTTTTTAATTTTTGTTGAATGTTAATTAATTCTTGTAATTTCTAAATATGCTACCGGTCTTACGACACTTTTAAATGTGTTTTTTATTAACACGTAGAAACATTTTAGTATTTACGAACGGTAATTCAACGAAAACCGGCTAATAGACAGAATTCTATTTATTTAATTTTTAATTTTTTTAATATGTTCCGAAGATTTTAAGAGAATTCAATCCAGTTTCGAACTGATGAGCTTATTATTATGAAAAAATCAATCCTCTCATCAGGCCGCGGCGACTGGACTGACCGTTTGCATTCCAGTGGCACATCTTCAGATAATTTATCGGAGACATTCTAGTTCCTGGATGATAATGGTTTGATTTTGCAGCATTGCTTGTAGCATATTTTGCATTGTTGCCATTAACTGCATCAACAGTTGCATACAGTTATTCAGGGTAGGCTCAGCATTTGAGGATTTACCACTGAGAACGCTTGCATATGTTGGTTTCCAGGCTAAAGTTCTGGGCGAACGAGATTCATTCGGCGCATCCGAAGGTATATTATTCAGCGCATCTGGTGTAGTTTTAAACTGCCGCCTGGGACATGACATTGCAGTGTGGTTTCCGCCGCGGTTGCTGCATTTCTTTACTGTTGCGGAATTTTTTGGTTTCGGGCAACTATTGGTTGGGTGTAGCACAACGCATCCAGATATCAACTAGCAATTAGTTCTTGAGTGACCATATTCTTGGCAGTTTAAACCCTGAATTGGTCCGGACCTTTTATTTGGTTCTTTAATAGTTATGCTTGTTTGACAGTTATGCGATGAATTTTTCCCTTTTTCAAAGTGCTTTCTTATGGAACCAGCTCAACTTTGTCCATTGGTTGTGGTTGCTTCAAGCGGTTCCTGATCCTATATTCATTTTATATTTTAAATCCATCTTCAACATGCGCGGCCTGGATTTCGATTTTATTAACGACTAAAAGATCCTTTGAAGACTTCAAATGGTATGTATAACAGTTTCTATTCTGAAAATCGTAATAATTAATGACTTCTCTATAGTCGTTGACCTCGTCTGTTTAAATTTTTGCTGCATGTATTTTGCCATGAAGTAAATTTGTTACGTGAAATGATTTTCCATTCGTGAGCACGCTTGATTTAAGTTCTTGCACCACTTTATGTGTATCAGCTTCACGCAAGTAGATTGAAGGTAGCTTGTATTTTCGATTTGCATGTTCTTGAATGTTTGCATTTTCAGGTTCGCTCTCTTCCATGTCCTTATCGACATTTGGTTTCTTACTTGTCAATAGTTTTTCATTTTTTGGGCTATCTCTTTTCAGTTTGTGTCATATGTACATTACGTTTAGTGCTTTCTATAAGGCTACTATCTCTGCTGCGCTTTCCAAGGTGTATATTCGCCGTGTCATTTACCACTTCTGACTCCAAATTCGATAATGAATTTGTTGATATTGATCGATTGATAGTACTTGCGGCGGACGATTTTGTAGGCGATCTCGTTATTGAAGTACTTCTTCGGAAAGGATCGCTCGATTCCGTAAAGGTGGAGATATTGCTTGTAGATGTATATAATGTAATAACCAAGCGTTGCATCACTCCCTATACCGTAAAAGTTTCCTTCTCTTTACGAAACATGGTGGTTATTTGATCAGGGTGTCCTTCCCCTAGCATTTTGTACCTACACTCAAAAAAATAATTTTGATTTTTTTACAAATTTTATAACGTAAATAAAATTTTGTAAACTTTTCCACAGTTTTGTAAAATTAACACTTACTTTGTAAGGGTTTCCATTGTAAATTTAACAAAATAATTAATATTTCTTACAAGTTTTTATTTGTAATTTCATTTCCTATGGTAAATCACATTTACAATGTAGTTTGGTAAAATTTACGAAGCACAACGTATTAATAATTTTACAAATATTATATGGAATAATAACGAATGGTGTTGGTTCACTATAACAACGATATTCTATTGTAAAAAATGAACTTGATTTTACAAATTTACAAGTATGTACCATTTATCTTGGCATGATTTGGTTAAACTATGAAACGCAATGTCTATCACGTTTATGTATAATGAATGTAACATTTCATGTAAAATATCAAGAATTCGCATTAAATTCTTGATCTCATATGATTGAATAATACTAGCTATGTGCCATTAACGCCGCGATTTGGGCCTTCTATCATAGTCATATGATTCTCCTCTCGAATGTTAGAAGCCATATTTCTTAAACTCATTGGTCAATGTCCAAATTTCTCACCCATACGGAACCATTAACCTAATTAAGTCTGCCCAATTTCATCTCATAAGTGTTTAGAAGATATTTAACTCGTGAACGTAGAGCATATACAAAGCACGATTGTTATTTGATATCCTCTCCTAAACTAATATCATGAGTATAATAAGGGATCCAAGATACATGAAATCCATCCAATTTATATACTTTACAAATCTATAACAGTTTTTAATATCTTAATAGTAAATAGTTGTCGCATAAAATAAAATCATGAAAGGACAAATAATGCGTGCTGAAAATTTGAGGGCCGTAGGAAATAAAATTATAATATTTAACATTACTATAGGTAAAACAGTTATGTTGTATTTGGTTATGTTCAACAGATATTACCCTAGAATTCTGTTTATTAGGCATGTACACTTAGTCAGGCACGAAAAAAAGGCAATTTGACAAAAAAAAATTGTCTTGTGAAGTTGTTTTTTTCATACAAACTACGTTTCATACACACAAAATAAAAAGTTTTGCATTTTGCGAGCTGCCTAATAAATGTTTATTGCCAATCATACATCGATTATATGTTTGCCAAAATTTACAAATTTATTTGTAAAGAGAAACTGCATTTCAGTTGTTAATTTGACAATTGTATTTGTAAAAATATTTGTTGCACAAAAAAAATTGTTAAGTTACCATAACCAATTCCTAAAACTTACAAATAAAATTGTAATATTTAATTAAATTACAAATTCATTCGGCAATTTTACAAAAAAGTTCGTAATGTTAACAATAAAATTTCGTAATTGTATCCAAATTATTGGAACGCATTTATAAATTCTTCATTGTGATTAAAGTTACCACACGGTGCGGGTAAAGTTGAAATGGAAACCAAAATTAATAAAAATTACAAAGAAATAATTATTAAATTTTTAAAAAATTTAAAAATTTATACGCCAGAAATATTTCAAAATATAAAAGGTAAGTAATTAAATAATTTAAGTATAATTTGAAAGTGATTAATTGTGATAGTGAATAGTGTTAGTTATTTTGTATTTTCCGCCATGTTTTTATTTTGGTGCAAAGCAAACGAACGAAAAAATTACATTTTAAGTAATTTGAGAGAAAAATGATAGAAAGTATGTATTACTACAAACGAGGAAAAGTACAAACCAAATCATATTTCCTACACAAAGCAAAAACATTATAACATGGTTTGTCAATCGTCATCAGAAATTTCATGTAAAAAAACGGGACGGGCGAACTTAAATTGTGTGCTCATATTATATTATTTCTAATCTGTTCATCCGTTCCGTTATTTTAAATCAAATTTCTAATGTCGAGCCATGTTATAATTTTTTTGGTTTTGTCTAGGAAATATAATTTGGTTTGTACTTTTCCTCGTTTGTAGTAATATATACTTTCTATCATTTTTCTCTCAAAATAATGAACGTCCTCACATAATTGGCATACCATTTGTATGTACGATATTATAATATTATTTTAAATTTTTTCGTCCGTCCCGTTATCGTGCAAAACAGAAAAAGGAAAAATAGAAATAAATTATTAATTGTTTTAGTTATCTCGTTGAGTAAGTATTATAGGTATTTATTTTAGAATTGAGATATTAACGTTTTTTGTCAATAAATAGTACCTATAGTATAAAACAATATTTTATTTTAAATTATTACTTTAACATTTATAATTAATTTAGTTTTTGTATATTTTTAGATTGTAAAGTATTGTATGACAAACTAATCGCTCTACGAAAAGATCAAATTCATCTGTTATTTACAAATGATCAACTAGGACTTAAGATTCGTCGATTCTTCAACAAGCTCACAAAGAGACTACTGAGATTGTAAGTAAAACAAATATGTTTTTATTAAATGTGTATTTATATATATATATATATATATATATATATATATATATATATATATATATATATTTATATATTTATATATTTATATATTTATATATATATATATATATATATATATATATATATATATATATATATATATATATATATATATATATATATATATATATAGATACACATATATATATATACAAATTAAGAATAATAATTTAGATGAATTTTTGAAAATTAAAAAGAAAAGGATTAAAACCTTTATAAATGGGGTATGAACCCAATAGCTTGATTAGCTTATCTTTTTATATTTTGGTGTTATATATATATATATATATATATATATATATATATATATATATATATATATACACACATATATATATATATATATATATATATATATATATATATATATATATATATATATATATATATATATATTTATACATATATATATATATATATATATATATATATATATATATATATATATATATATATATATATATATATATATTTACATTTTGAATGAAATTACAAATAATTTAAATAATTCTAGCAGACAGAAATTGTTTAATAAAAACACATGTTTTTATTTTTTATTAAATTTTATATCAGTGTTTCCTTACATCCTGTTTTTTTTTCAATCAAACGCAGTTTACAAAACTATTTTTTTTATAAATGCTTAATAGTTTTTTTTTAATTTATCCATCATTTCTGATTTTTTTAAAACAAATAATTTGCTCATTTATTTTAATTTTAGGAATTGTCTTATAGCGCAGACACTCTTTCAATTTCGGACAGTCTGGAAGAATTTTTCGGAAATTACGAAGAATAATAATTTTAGATTATAATTTATTTATCTTTATTATCAAATGTACAGTTGTTTTATTTGTAAGTCAGAGTTAGGGTCAGTCAATTTATTAATCGCCCATTTAAAACTCATACACAAATACAAAACTAATAAACATTTGTGTGTAATGAAAATAATTGTTCTCAGTCATTTCAAAACATAAGTTCATTTAAGAGGCACTTGTTGCGCCACTCAAATAAAAATTTAGTCGTTTCAGAATCTAATATAAATATTGCGAATGACATAATCGATTTGCCACAGAACAATCAAAATTCCTTATATTATGTTAACAATTCTAACACAAATTTATCTTTTAACTTAATTGAAAATGATACTAATACAAAAGATATTACAAATAATGAACAGATTGAAATACTTGTAAATAATTGTCATGTCGATGATTCAAATATTTCTAGCTTCAGTTTTAATAACAATAGTATTGACAATAATTCAATATTTACAGATAGTTTAGTCGTAGAAAATAATCAAAAAATTTCACAACCATTGAGTCCATCAATAAATTTTCTTCTTTCACTTCATAAGAAAAACAATTTTACTAGAAAAGATGTCATTGACATTCAGCACATCACTAATGATTTCATAATTCAACCAATAAAAGCTCATTTAAATAACTTTTTATCAAATCTTACAAACCCGATTCAAACATTTCCTCAATCGCAAATAAACGATATAGAAAATATATTTAACGTGCTAAATAGTTTTGAAAATGTAGATAGTGAATACAAATTTTTAAAAAGTTTAAGAGACAATAATTTGCTTCAAAATTTGGTGCAATTTTCGATAGATGACCAAATAACAGAAGTATATCAAAATGGTATTCCTGTTTTAAGAGAAAACCATTGTAAAGGTATATTGTTTCCTTTAAAATTTCAGTTTAAAACAATTTTTGAGAAAGACAATATGTTAGATCAGGCGATTAGAAATATTACTGCTTTGGAAAATGATAATAAAAATTTCTCTCACTTTATTCAAGGCGAAATTTG